>WAAE01012081.1:0-234487 GCA_013400495.1 Nicator chloris | reverse complement strand
CTTCTGGGCCTGAAAACTTGTAATGTTGTGCAGCAGGAGAAGGATTTGTTTTGTGTCCCTGCTCTGTGCAGAGCTGAGTGACCCTGAATGTGAGGCTCAGAACTGCACCCTGGGCAGCACAGAATCTGAAAAACATGAAAGCTAAAACTTAAGGCATCAGGAGCTCTTGCCAGTCTTCCTCAGGGCAGGAAAAGAACAGTGCACCTCCTGCATTCCAAAAGGCCTCTTCTCCAAGATGACTGTGCCAGGAGGACCCCAGGGGTCACCATCCTTCAGGCACAAGGTGTAAAAGCAGCAGGACACATCCCTTCCCAAGCTATGCTGCACCGAGGTGCCAACCAAGAGGTAAAATCCTTAAATGTTCAGGAATCAGGAGAGGGTGAGGTTGGAGATCAGGGAAAATTTCTTCCCCCAGAGGTGCTGGCACTGCCCAGGCTCCCCAGGGAATGGGCACGGCCCCGAGGCTGCCACAGCTCCAGGAGCCTTTGGACAGCACTGCCAGGGATGCCCAGGGTGGGATTTGGGGGGTCTGTGCAGGGACAGGGGCTGGGCTGGATGACCCTGGTGGTCCTTCCCAGCTCAGGATAGTCTATGACTCCATGAACATCAAGGTAACATTCAAGACAGGAGAGGTCAGAAGATTTCTGCACTCAGCCCTGACAGCTCCCTGGTGCCTGGGGCTGTTTTCAAACCCCTTGCAATGCCGGGCCCTTCCGTCCCTGTACAGAGTCCAAACCCGAGGAGGGTCTTGTTTTTATTAAAATGTTTTACATCTTTTATAACCTCCCTGCCAGCTGGATGGCTGCACTCTCAGGGCAATTATATGCATCATCTAAACATCATTTAAAATGAAAGGACTTCATTTAATTAGGTTATTTAAATGACACGTTTGATGGGAAAAGCCAAGCAGACTTAACAGGATATTTAATGCTCACGTTCGTTTGCATGAGTACAAAACATTATCTGAAAGCCTGGGAAATGAAGGGCAAAACTCCTGGTGACTCCAGAGGCTGTGGACCAGATGTTGGCAAAGAAAAGATCAGAGAGATGACACAGGAGCTGCCACCTGGAGAGGGTGGCACCACTGCCATGGTGGAGGTTTCTGAAGGGAACTCTCCCTTTGGTCACAAGTCTGTGGTTTTTTTCTCCCCTACAGAAATAGTCCTGCCCACGAGTCTAAATTGTTTTTTCTTCCTGCTTTTCTCCTGATTTCCTCTATGTGGAAAAGAAAGCAGAAAGATGTTTTACAAATGGAAAATACTTTCCCTTCAGCAAACCAAACATCAAAGCACATCTGCTGTTGAAAAACAAGAAAACTGGGATTTCCAACCAAACCCGAGAGATGTAGTTCCAATTCCTTCAACTCCTTACTCCCAAATTTGAGAAGTCTAAACCTAAGTGGAGATTTTAAGTCTATTTTAGAGGCATGACAGAAAATACTTCCAATTTCATTACCTTCTAAAATACACACACTGCAGGTGCCAGAGGCAGAGGAGGCACAGGGTGGAAGGTACCTCAGAAGTCTCAGGCATCACACCAAGCACCACAGCACTAAAATCCCAACAAAACCCCAACCAAAAAACGACAACAAAAAACCTCCAACTCCAAACCCACCACAAAAACAATCTCCCCCTGCACTTTGCACAGACAAGCAGCATTTAACCTTTTCAGTTGGTTTTATCTCCATTCTGCTGGAACACACAGAGCTGGGACAGCTGCTCTTTCTGCACAGGCAGTGAGCAGTGCTGAGAGTTAAAAGCCAATTCCTAAATGCCATATTCAATATTTTCCCTACTGAAACATGGAACAGCAAATAGAACAGATGAAAAAAGAGAATACAGAGAATTGTCCTTGGGAAACAGATAGGAAAGACACATCTGTTAGATGAGGAATTACTGGGAAATTTTTAGATTTCTCTGACTGCATAAAGTGTTTTGAAACATCCTTTTCCACAGTTTCTCAGGAAGAATGAGACATCAACCTTTCATGCTTTCCTAGATGCAACTCCAAGTTATCCCCATGAGTGATGCAATGCCTAAAAGTCTGAATACTGGCCACAACTGTTCCCAGCAGGCAGCAGAAGGCACCAGGCATCCTCTGTGAAAGCCCTCTCCTGCAGCCCTGTGCCCAGGGCAGGGAGCATTGCAAGGAGCAGCTCCAGGGCTTTTCCCTCTGCCCCTTCCAGCCCAGGAAGTGGCCAAAAATGTCAGCAAGTGAGTCACCAGCACTGGAAAGACTCTGCAAGCCCAGCTCTTGGCTCTTCCATGACACAACCACTTGGCACTTGGCCCTGGCTCTCCCTTCAAGCTGTGGGTCTCTAACCCACATAAAACCCCATGGTATATACCCTCTGCTCCACAGGTCTCTCATCATGTCACACACACACTCTCCTTGGTCCCCAACACGTCAGGACACAACAGTCCATGAGGCTGAAGGAATAAAAGCAGAGGTGCCTCTTGAAGCTGCAGGAGCTGCTCTTAAATCCTGACACTTCTTGAGACATGAAAAGCTTTGGAGGGGAAAAAGCTTTTGCTCATCAGGAAAGTAGCAAGGAGAGTAATTCCCTGGGAATTTCCTGGCCACAGGCAGCCTACAGCTGTGGGAACAGGCTTTAAAATAGGTAGGGAAGGCAGGGTGGGGTGCAAGAGCAGTGAGAGGAAGAGGAGTGGAGAATATTGCACACGGGTAATCCGGCTGGACAGGGAAGGGAAAGGCTGCAGGCACAGGGAGCCCAGACTCCTGGGATGCAAATGCCTCCAGGATTTGTCTCCACAGGAATTCTGGCACCTGGAGGCTGCTGGGCTGGACTGGGAGCACAGCTCAGTGTGAATGGCAGTGACATTGGGGCTCCAGGCACACCACCCTCCCCATATGAAGACATTCAGGTCTTCACCAGCACATCTTTTAGTAAAAATACTTTTCATTATGAGACCTATAGTGACAGGGCAAGGGGGAATGGCCTTAAAATGAAGGAGGAGAGGTTTAAACTAGAGATTAGGAAGAAATTCTTCCCTGTGAGGCCCTGGCACAGGTTGCCCTGAGAGGCTGTGGACTCCCCACCCCTGGGATTGTTCAAGGCCAGGTGGGGCAGGGCTTGGAGCGGCCTGGGATGATTGAAGGTGTTACAGCAGGGGCTGGAATGAGATGATCTTTAAGGTCCCTTCCAGCCCAAACCATTCTGGGATTCTATGATTATCCTTTAGCATGACTATCCCAATTTGATGCTCAACACCGCCTCACCCTGCCACCCTGCTGCAGTTTCTAAACCTTCTCCCTACCAAGACAACAATTCCCTGACTGCAGTGGTGCTGGATGTTGCTGCAGCACTGGCAGCCCATCTGAGAGCTCAGCATGCTCTGCAAGGCCTGTGCTTTCACACAGAGCTCCAGGCAAAGAGAAAGTGCTTTGGGTTCAGGCGAGTCCAACTCACCATTTCCAAACCCGGCAGAATCCCAGGGAAACCTCTCCATGGCTTGGAGCTGCAGTGCAGCCACTTGGGGAGGTCTGTGGGGAGGAAAAGAGCCCTGGAAAAAAATGAAAGTCTGAGAAATTTACTGAGCTTGGCTTGGTATGTGGTTGTGCATCAGAGCTGGGTAAATGAGGATCTCAGAAAAAGCTTGGTTTGGCTCAAACCAGAACAAACTTTTTCCAAAAATGAATAAAAAAACTGAAAACCAGATCCCCAAATAGCTTCAGTCCTTTTCCTGCTGTTTCCAAAACTCCACTTCTTCTGGTGAATTAACTTTTTGGACCTCCTACAATGAAACAGCCACTTCCGAATACAAACAGAGCAACCCAGACCACGTTCAAATAAACACTCTCCTTGTGTATATTTGTATCTTTCATCATGTACTAAGTTTTGTGTAGGACTTATTTGTATTTGTAAACTTTGAGATAAAGGTACTCTGAGAGTTTACTTCTGTGTAACATCACACATCCAAATAAACTGCAGCACAAATCCCATCCAGATTTACCTTTCCCCCTAATTTCATACTTGAATTTCCTCCTGCCCTAAACCAACAACAACAAAGCCAATGAGGAAAATTGAACACAAACAACCCTGTTCACTCAATTCCAGGCTGAAAAAAGCTCAAGGCTTCAATCTACAAATCCAGCCAGAAGATTCCAAAAATGGTTGTGGGACTGGCAGCAGCAAGAGATTAATCACTTTTAATGATACTTAACATTCCCACTTCAAATTAATTTAGGTCTTCACGAACCATTTGATTTCAAAATGGGTGAAGAAAACTGGCAGCAAAATGCACCACAAAAATGGGACTGCTGGGATCAGTGTAACCCTGAGTGTGATCCCTGCTTCCTCACATGGTTCAAAACACGCAGGCAGACTGATGGAACGTGGTTTTGAGATGGAAAAAAAATCTCCAAAATTCACCAAAAGGAGATGAGAGAAGACAGTGTGTCCATTTCTCTTCACACCATAACAGACAAGATGAGATGCACTAGGGAGGAAGCACATCAAGGTCTCCAAATTTTTCAGTCCAGCATCCCCTGAAAACACAGACATGACCAAAAGCATCCCCACAGTTGTATCCTTTATCATTTTACCTCTCAGCAACAAAATAGGGAACTTGGATTTCTTGTCTGACAACTGGCCCAAGACACAGCACACGTGCAGAACAATTCTTCACCACAGAGGATGTGATTTCCATTCTTTCAACCCCACCCAGGCTCCTGCCAGATGGTTTTTTGGGAAAAACTCATGGGGTGCAGGCAATGACAGCCTTCCTGAGCAGGAGGGATGCTGAATCTCCTCCTGCAATGGACTCCCTTTCTGTTCAATAATGGAACAAACAAAAAGAAGACAGGGAAAGACAATAACCACATTCCTTCAAAAAACTCCTCGAAGAGTTTTCTTCTGAATTGTACGTCCAGAAAATCATTTTTGTGGGTTTATTTTATCCAAACCATCCCACTTCCTATGTCAGTAATGGGCCATTATCCATTACATGATGTTTCTGTCATGTAACTTGATGTCTTGCCCGTGTTTCTTTGCACTGCAAAGAAAAAATGCCTTGTCTGTGAAAAACCACTCAGATAATCTGAATTTCCCAGCTGTTGTTGCTCAGAGATTGTTTTGTTATTGTGTTGTTTTTGTTTTTTTTCCTTTTTCTTCACAATTGCTCGTTGACTGATTTAAGAAGACATCCCTGCCCTCAATTCTCTCTTCTCTTCAGCAACGCAAACTCCCAGTGAAGCCCTGATATTCCACATCCTGGACAAGTCTCCATGAATTGCAGCAGAAGCCATGGGCACAGAAACCCACCCAGCCCCACACATCTGCAGATATTTCAGGAAACTGTCAGCAAGGAATAAAACCAGGGACTTATCACATTCCCTGAGTGGTTTGCAAACACCTTGAGCTAGGCTGAATCCAGGGTCTGCCCCTGTCTCAAGAGACCACTTCCTTCCTCTTGGATACACAAGTCAAGAGTGATTTCCCACAAATCAGGGGTACACTGGTGTAGGACTGCACCAGAAGAGGGAAGACAAGCCCTGCTGCTTCCCTGCCCTGGGATTGATTTTCTGACCACTTCAGCTCAGAGATGCAGCCCTGCAACAGTTGAGTTCCACTGGATTGCAGCAACACACAGGTTTTATTAATTGCACTGGAACTACCTCTGCATTGCTGCTGCTTTTCCTGGTGATCCCCTGCTGTCTGGGAGCTGCTGATACGGCATTTCTCCTCTCAGGCTCTTTGATACCGCCATCCCTCTGATCCCCCTCGGTGCCTTTCCGTGCTTTCCCTGCTGGCTTCGGTCCCTCCCATCGCCTTTGTCACTCTTTATCTCCGGGCATCAGCAGCGCAGAGCCGTCCTCCCGCTGTCAGCCAGAGTCAAACCTGTCCTTGTCCAGCTGGGTCTGCCGTTGGTCTGCTTTAATTCCACCTCCTTGTTCTGCCGGCTGGGGATGAGGGAGATGCTTTGCTGTGGGGCTGCAGTCGGGCTTCACGCTCCTCTCCTTTCCTTAGGGAGCACCAAAAGCAAAAGCAGATTATAAATGTCTCCTGATGGTTTTGAATTTGGAAGAAGGCGAACTTACCCCCCACGAATCCTAGTTTTTCTGCCTCAGTTTACAGTTTTAAGGAGAATTAAGGGCCCTTGTGTTTATTTCACAGCTCTCCAGATGCAGCTCCAGTGCTACATTAAGTGAAAACAGATGAACTGAATCCATTAAACTCTTTGGGACACCGTCTCCAAACATGATGGAAGTCAACATCCTTGGAGAAGCATCTGATTCCCTGAAAGGTGAGGTTATTCCTAATGAATCTCTCCAGGGGAGTTAGAAGAGGGAGGTGGAATTTTGCACATGCAATCCTGGAGATGGCTTTTGGCTGCGCCACGCTAATAAATAAGGACTAATTTTTGAGAGCATAACTCATGCTGGTGGGAGATAAGAAAGGAATGCAAGTTCCCTCAGAGAGCAGCCTAGGAGAGAGTTATCCTGCAGGATCAGAGCAGGAGTCCAGTCAACAGCAGAGGCCAGTCCCCAATAATAAATCCAGCCTTGCAGAGCAGACCCCGAATAGCGGATTCCCACCCGCCAGGCAGCGGGGGAGCAGGAGAAGTGCCAAACCCTCCTCGCGGAGCAAGAGTTTGGTGTTTGCAACACAAACTCCATTGAAGCAGCAGGCCCTTTATCTCAGATTTGAGGGGAATGTGTTCCTCCAGGGGGAGACAACAGGAGACAGCACCAGTCCTGCCAGCAGAGGTGTCTGTGGGACTCCTGTTCAGGGAATCCTCAGGGAGGAGGGAGTCAGGTCCAAGTGCTTTCAAGCTGGAGGGTGTCCCAGGCAGCCCAACACTTCTCCACACTCAGGAGAAGCAAACCTGGTTCCCTCTGCTCCTGCTCTGCCTGCTCCTCATATCCCAAGGTTCAAGCAGCACCTCAGGAATGACAGGTCACCTCCATCATCCTGTGGATTTAAAATCCCCATCCCAGAGTGTTCAGTTGTTTAGAAACCCTAGATAATGTGCATGAACCTTCTTGCCCTGCCCTTCATGCTCTGGCTGCCTAAATTTTCCCCTCTGACCACAGGAAGGTTTTTACTACAACTTCACAGAACCATAAAATCATGGAGTGCTTTGGGTTGGAAGAGACCCTCCTGCCACAGGCAGGGACCCTGCATGGCCAGTTTGTTTCTCCTCCTTCAGCTGGAAAAAGCTGATGTCCCAAACATGGCTAAATCCTGTCCTGGCACATTCATGTTCTCAGGATTAATCCTGGAAGGAGTAATTAATTTTTAGTTGGGAATCCTGACCTAAATGCTATAGCTCTAGCCTAAAACTTGGGAAATGCTTGGTGTCCATCCTGACCCTTCCAAATGTGAGTTTTAAAGGTCTCCTAATCCTGGGTACACACTCCAAAGGCTGCCAAATCCATGGGTATAACAAAAGCCATTCTGCAGGACATTTCCCATTCCTTGTTCTTTTTACAGAACTCCAATTTCTGGTCTCCAGGGGCTGTGTACACATCTCCCACTTCATCTGTTCCATTTTTTTTTGGCAGCCAGGCTGTGCTGTAGCACCTTCCACTATCCCAGGTTGCTCCAAGCCCCATCCAGCCTGGCCTTGGACACTGCCAGGGATCCAGGGGCAGCCCCAGCTTCTCTGGGCACCCTGAGCCAGGGCCTGCCCACCCTCACAGGAAATAATTTCTTTCTAAAATTTATTTCTTTGTTGCATACCATGGAAGATGTTTGATCCTTCTGGGATTGGGCCCAGCACCCACCAGGAGTTGTTGACACAGGACACCAAGGAAGAGTCTTTGTGGACAGTAGTGGTTTAATGCCTGGTGCTGTGTTTGTGTCTCCATTCCTTCGGGGAAGCCTGGGGTCTGCACATTCCTCTTGTCTGCTCTGACCCCCTTGGATTAACGCCTTCCAAAAAATCTTCCTGAAAGTTCTTGGCATGGGCCAGACAGGATCTTTTATTCCTCAGCAGTGTCAGAGAGAGCAGAACATGTGAGGACAGTGCCAGTGGAGCACTGGATCTTGCGCCAGGCTCCCTCCACAGCCACTTCTTCTGTGATGGGAGCAGGACCAAAGCCAGAGAGCTCAGAAATCCCAATTTTCAATGGAACAGCTGCCTATCAGGGATGACAGCAGAACGAACTGCTCCAGAGGACTCCCTGTTGTGCTGGGGGCTGAGTTTTTCTCCTGCTCCCTTGACCTGTCTGCCCTGGGACAGAGGGAAAGGGACACCACATTCCTCTGAAAAGCAGGAGCTGAAGCCCAGCTCTTCCTCATGGATCAAACTGTTTCTGGAGAACTCATTGCACCTGGTCTGTAGTGACAGATGAGGAAAAGTGAAGGGAATGGAAGAGAAAAAGTGGAGAAAATGGGATGAGAAGATCAGATCTCAGCTATGCAACACTGCATTGTTCTGTGAGCATATTAAATAAATCTTCTATATCAAAGCAAAGCCAGATTATTGAAGCTGTAACGAGCTAATCCAGTTTCCTATCCAACCCTGCATTTCCCCAGCACATCTTTTAACAGGACCTCAAAGATGTGCTCAAAATAAATGGAAAAATTGTGAAAGAAATGCACAGCAATCCTTCAGTGTCTTAAAAATCACAAGGGAAAGGTTCCTTGAAAGGAAAATGTTTAGAGCTTTGCAGGAGCTTTGTACATATCAGAAAACGTGCTGTTGTGAGACAGTTACCCAAACTGGCAAAAACAGGCAATTCTGCCACAGCAGAGACTGTGAAATCCATTTCTGGAATAAGGGTACCTGTATTAATGAAAGCAATAACATCCATGGTGTGAACAAACTGAGTTTCAGGATCAGCTTTCCCATTTTCTGTCAGCCACAGCCTCTGCTCCACGCACAGGGATTGCCATTGGCTCAGGAATGGCTCATTTCACTACAAACCCCAACTTCAGAGCCACAGGAAAGCTCGACTGCCAGCAGTGGCTCTCTGTGGGCAGATTTTGGAGGCCATTAGTGCTCACATGCCATCTGATGGGACAATCACTCCTGCACTGAGGCATGGCCCTTGGGAAGGTGCAAAAAGGACAACGACCTCATGCAAGGAGGAAATCACAGAATCACAGAATGGTCTGGGTTGGAGGGGACTTTAAAGCTCATCCCCTGGCACTCTGGGACACCTTCCACTAGCCCAGGTTGTTCCAAGCCCTGCCTCACCTGGCCTTGAGCACTTTCAGGGATGTGGCAGCCACAGCATCTTGGGACACCCATCACTTCACACACACCCTGGGCTCCATGAAGTGTCTCCCCAGTTTCAAACCCACCTTGTTAATTCCATTGGGACCGTGCCAGCGTGACTGAGGACCCAACACAGTCTGTTACCTGGTTTCCAGTGCCCCAAAGTAATTCCTTCCAAAGCCCATTTTCCCTGTTCACCAACCCATCATTAAAAACCTGCAAACACCCAGCATTAAAAACCTGCTGGGAACACACTGGGATTTGTGGCAGCAGAAGTGCCAGAGACATCACCAAATAGCTATGCAAAAAGCTCTATTTTTAAACCTTCACCTTGGCTACCTATTAACTCCTTTCCTCCTGGGAAGAGGCACAGAGATTCCTCAGTTTGCAGACAGCACCAGCCCCAATTCCTGCCTTTTAACCTTTACGATTTGTTTTCATCTCCAGGAGGGAGAACTGCACCCCCTGGACTCCATCTCCAGGCTGGGCTGTGTTAGTTTTGGACAGGTCCTGAGCTGTTTCATACTTGGCACTGGCAGGGATTTGTTACACCAGCTGCTCAATAACAACACACCTGTAAGCAAAGCTGGGGCTGGGGGCTGCAGGGGGACCCAGGGTGGCTTTAATTATCTCAGGGTGCCACGGTGATGCCAGCATGACCTCATGGTTTATTTTAGCCTGATCTGACACGATGAAGAGCCCATGTTTGCTCAGCTGTCTCTGCTCCCTCCAGGAGACCTGGCTGACCCACAGCCCCAACCCCTGCTCCCAACGTGGGCACCTGCAGGCAGGAACTGGAGCCATTCACCCATCCTTAATGAAGTTGCATCTCTTCCCTGCTGGTGGATAATCAATTCTGCTCTTGGAAAGCTTTCCTGAAAGCGGTTTGGGGTTTGGTTTGGCTTTCCAAGCTGATGAAAAGAATTTAATTCTCTCTTTTGGAAGTCTGTGCCTTCCTACAGCGAGCCAGGAAGCTACAAACCCAATGGCATCCACATAAAGACTGGGAAAACATCTCTGTGGCAAGCTGAAGGCTTGGGCAGGAAAATATGAGGCACGTTTACGTAATAATTATAACTCACACTCGCACAGAACCTTTCAGCAGGGGATTAAAAAGCACTTTGCGAACATTATCGACCACAACTCTGCTATGAGGTAGGTACGACCCCTCCTTTCTCTCCAGGAGGAGCCAAGGCAGACAGAGGTGATTTTCCAGCCCGTATTTTGAGAAGGCAGCCAGCACATTTGGGGACTTCAGTGTTGGGATGGCGGATACAGAGTCACAGGAGGTCTGATGATCACACTGGGTTCAGTGCCTGTGTTTCTGAGGTACAGCTGGGGCTGGGATGATCAGAACCCTCACAAACCTGCTCTAAAATCATAGAATGTCCTGAGCTGGAAGGGACCCACAAGGATCACAGAATCCCAGAATGGTTTGGGTTGGAAGGGACCTTAAAGCTCATCCCATTCTACCCCCTGCCATGGCAGGGACACCTTCCACTGTCCCAGGCTGCTCCAAGCCCTGTTCAGCCTGGCCTTGGACACTGCCAGGGATCCAGGGGCACCCACAGCTTCTCTGGAATCAAGTCCAAGTCCTTCCCCTGCACAGGACAGCCCCAAAAATCCCACCACATGTCTGTTTTGAGAAAGTCAACTATGGGGCTCCTGCACTCAAAAGCAGTGACCATTTTCACAAATAAAAACCTATAATAAAACCTGAGATTAGAGTCCAGGAGTTGTAATTACCAAAGCTTTGGAATAAATGCACTATTTCAGCATTATTAATGTGCGAGCTGGGAGAAAAGAACATGGTTTTTATCACTCCTCATGCTTTAGGGAATAACCAGATGTACCATGGAGCACAGTTCATTCCATCCTCACTAATTTCTGAGTATGCAAGTAAGATTAATAGATTTTTGCTCTCCCCACAAAATTTAACTACAGAATTGAAGGAGACCAAGCCACACTGGAGACAAAAAGAATGCTGAGATCACCTCTTTCCTCTTGCCTTGCAAATAGTCAGGACAAGGCAGAGACCAGGAGCTGCCAGCATGAGAGGCAGGAGTTGTGACAGCTCTCCCAAGCCATCCCCAGAGCCACCATCACACCATGGCACAGGGCTTGGAAAAGATCCATCACAGGCCCTGGAGAAGGAATGTTTCTTGGAAATCTTGAAAGGCCATGGGAAATCTGACCTTTAGGGAAAGAGGAGAGGTGACCCTGAGCTGGCTGCAAGGGTTAATTCTCTAACCCTGCTCACAATGCAAACATGCACAGAGCTCAATTACTCTACCCAGGTTTTAAAAGGACCATAAAACATATATTGCATTGGCAAGATGGTCAAAAGCACCCCTGGGATGTGTGCTCTGAACTGCTTAAAGAGGCTTTGCTTGAGTTGATTTTTATTTTTTGGTTGGGTTTGGCTTTTGCTCTTTGCTTATCCAATCCATCTGCAGTGTAGTGAGGTATGTGTATGAGCTCTGGGAGATTAAAGAGCTTCTATCTAAGTGCTCTATTGACATAAACAGATCGCAGTGGGCCAAAGGGATCACATTCCAAAATATCAGAGGATCTGTCTCCCCCTGATTGCCAGCACAGGGCACGCTCCTGCATCCCTAAAGCTGAGCCTAAATCAGGGCATGGACTGCCAGCTCACCGCTGCTTTCCAGAATTTTGCTCTGGACCACTCCACTCTCAGCGGCTTTCCCCAGTCTCAGCCCAGCTGCTCCTCAGGCATGCAAAGAAGCCTTAAAATGTGGCTGCATTCAGAGAAGAAACTGCATAAAAGTGACACCTCATTAGCACAAACCTCTTCCCCGCGTGTTCCTGGTGAGTCACATTCTCTGCTGGCAGAGCAGAAACACAAACACGTGTTTTCACTCCTCGGACCAGCACGGTGCCAGTGCAGCTCGGGAAAAGCCCAGGAGGGTCTCGGTTCGCTCGTGTTGTCATCACAAAACAACCAGCCCTGCAGTCCACATGGCAACAAAACAGTCTCCTTCCCACACAACACCCTCTGCTCTGACAAATTTCTTCTGCAGGTAGGGGAAGAGAGGCTCCAGGGTCCAGGAGGGGTTGTTGAGGATGAGGAATAGACTGATGAAAGTGCTTTTCATAACATTCCAGTGCTGGTGCCTGCAGCGATAGGGGTGCAAGCTGCAGATATTCACCAAGAGCTTGGTGAATTTGCAGGCTCAGGGGTTTGCTGCTCTGGGTTTAGTGGTGTTATGGCATTAGGCTAAGCATGGATAATGTGCAAAGAGGCCTGATTAGCTGTAGGAGCAGCTTTAATTGCCATCTGAGTGGGGAAACTGAGGCATGAGCTCAGGATTAGCAGACCCCCAGTGTAACTTAACAGGAGCTGAGAGCTGGAGGCACAGAGGCACCAAGGGATGTGAAATTCCAGTCCTAAAACTATGCACAGGTGATTCTGCTTGAGCAGAGGATGCAACTGCTTCAGTTCAGGTGAAACAGCAACACAAGGAGCTTCACAGTCCACATGACCTGCACAGCCACCTTCTGCTCTGATGCAATTAAAGAAGCTCTAGTGACTTCCCACATCAGAGACTGAATGGTTAATGGCATCAGAAACCAAGCTCAGGTCCCCATCCCCTCAGCGACTTCAAAAGGGTTCTCTGGGTAAAGCGCAGCAACAAACCCCAGTTTTTGTAATAAAACATCTAACCCAGCCTTGGCCTACAGCACAGAAGGCAGCCTGGCACACATGGCACTGCCTGAAGCTGGGAGAGTTGTAAGAGAAACACACTCAGATTGGGGCTGGAGCAATCCAGGTGCTCTTCAGCCTCTCTTTAACACAAAACCAAGGGCTGAGGCCAGACCTGCAGCAATGCAGGGAGTCCAGATTGGGGCCACCTTGCAGCCATGCCTCAGGAATTGCATCCTGTGCTCACACTGCAGGGTCAAAGCCAAGCAGGTGAGATTCCCATCCCTGGCAGTGTGCAAGGCCAGGATGGACAGGGTTTGGAGCCACCTGGGATAGTGGAAGCTGTCCCTGCCCATGGCAGGGGGTGAACAAGATGATCTTTAAGGCCTTTTCCAAGCCAAGCCATTTCATGATTCTCCAGCTCTGTGAGATACCCTCTGCTCCAGTTGAACTGAGTCATGCGAGTTTAGTCATCACTAAAACCCATCCAAAGTGTCTGTTTCACTCCTCAGATGGTTTTATCTTATAGTGCCAGGAACTACAACAGCCTGGAAAAAGTCTTGAGAAAGAAGTTTTGCTTCAGCAAACTTGCAAAACCTGACAAAACAAGCCCAGTTCAGCAAGAAGATCATCCCCAACTCTGCTGAAAAGAAGCCTTCAAGTCTAACTAGAGCAGCAGCCCTGCAGCGTTCTGTAACAGCTTTTAACAAGCAGTGCCTGACCTCATGGGGTGAGAGTGATGTCCTTTTGGTTTTTGCCTTTTTTTCTTTTCTATGTTCTCTGTGTCCTTCACACACATATTTGGAGCTCTGGAGCCTATTGGATTCGTGGCTGGTTTTCCCAGTGATTTTCCATGGCCTTTCCCTAGGCAGAAAAACAAAACAAATTCCAGAGCTCCAAGCCCCAGGGGATACAAGGCCCCTGTGCTGTCCTGGTGCTTCCAGGCTACCAAGGTTGAGAACAGCTCTTTGAGATACATTTCATGGACAAAATTCAGCCAGTGCCCAGGGGGAGCCTTCAGAGAAAGAGTTTGACCTGGGGTGGAATTGTGTCACCACTTGTCCTCCTAATTGGAGCTTTTTATCAATTATGCTGATTTCCTAAAACCTTTAAAAATGTCCTGACCCCTGTTGGGGTGGGCTTTTGTGGACATCTTTCCATAACTGCCCCAAATGCCTTCAAATAAAGATCCACTTTTATATTACCTCCTTTCTAAAATCATCTCGAGTTGCATTTCCAGGTTGGGAAAAAGGCAACAGAGAGAACAGCCCTGGTGGCCCCCAAGACCAGGGTGAAGGCTCCAAGCACAATCCTGCCTTCCAGATCCAGGCAGAGCATCACTAAAAAGCAAATCAGAGCCAGGACCAGGCAGTTTTTCAGGCTGAAAATGACTCTACTTGGAACTCAGAGACTCTTCTGACCTACACTTTGTCACGTGTTTCTCTTCCTAATTTTGTACCCCCCCACTTGCCACAGAGGGTGGTCACACAAGCCCTGAGCTCTGAGGGCACCCAGAGCCCAGCCCAGATCAGGCACTGGCATCTCTTTGCAGCCCATTCCAGCCAGAAATGGCACACAGGGCAGAGCTCTGACCAGGAAAAGCTGTTCCACAATGAAATGCAGTTACAGGACAACTGGTGGATTCTGCCAGGAAGAGTTTATTTTGTGCTTCTTTTTTATTTATTTTTTTTTTTCCAAAACTAAACTAAAGTAGAAAAATGTGTGATTTTTATTGCTGGTGAAAGGTGCTGGATTTGTAGGCAAAGGAAGCCCAGGATTGTGAAATGAGCTGGGGAGAACTCATTGCCTGATCTGATCAACTTTTGCAGTATCCTGACTTTCTTCACATCCACATCACAGCAGCAAGAACTCAGAAATGCCATTGTTAAAGATTCTCCATTAGCTTCTGACTGTAAATCAGAATACCTGACCTAAGAATCGTCAAGATTCAAGTGTTCATATTCCTCCCCTAAGATTTTTCAGTAGAAAAACCTCAGTTTCCTACAGGAATTTGCAAGGACTGAAAAACATTTAACCAAAATCCCTCTAGAAGAGATTAGTAACCAGCATGGTAAGCAAACCTCAGCAGGGGTTGGATCTTAATTTTCCATCTGCAGATGACGAACATGAGGAACAACTCACCCTTGGCTTAGATTGTTTTCCCACCTCTGGTGGTGTAAGGGCTGTGGGATTATCCCAGTTGTTCTTAAAAGCTGTCTGGGTTTTAACACCCACCACCCAACTAGTAAAAACACATCAGCCAATCCAGAATTTTGGAGAAATGAGGAAAAGGAAAGATATTTGTGCATTGATAGTGGTAGAGAAGATGACTGAGAAGGAGGTGGGGTGGAGAAACTTTAAATCCAAATCCCCTTTAGCAAAAGCATCACTGACTTCAAACTAAGCATTGGCAACAGCAGATCCAGCTGACAGCTCTGACTAATCACAGAATCCTGGAACAGTTTGGGTGGGAAGGGACCTTAAAGATCATCTTGTTCCACCCCTACCATGGGCAGGGACACCTTCCACTGTCCCAGGCTGCTCCAAGGCCTGTCCAGCCTGGCCTTGGACACTGCCAGGGACCCAGGGGCAGCCACAGCTGCTCTGGGCACCCTGGGCCAGGGCCTGCCCACCCTCCCAGGGAACACTTCCTGCCCAAGATCCCATCCAGCCCTGCCCTCCGGCAGTGGGAGCCATTCCCTGTGTGCTGTCCCTCCATCCCTTGTCCAAGATCCTGGCATTGTACTTGCCCTTCCATCACACAGGGAAAGAACATCTAGGCAGAGAAGAATCCCGTTCTGTGGGAAAGAAAACAAAACTGCTGTGTGCTGCTTTCAACACCAATCCTGCAGGATTGTCCCCAGGGCAGGGTCCCTGTGGTCCCTGCTCCAACACCCACCGTGTCCATCAGCGCCCCAGCCAGCACAGCATCCCTGCTCTCAAAGCAAACACCAAGCTGGGGCTGCTTTACACCGGCAGACAATGTTCTCTCCAGCATTTTTCCTGGCCAGGGAAGGACTTGCACGCTTGATTAATTTTGTTTAGGGGAGAGGCAGCGAATTCCAGGCCACGGTGCTGATGGGACGTGGGGATGGAAACCATCACTGCTGAGCACGCGAGCGAGTCTTCTCCAGGGAAGTCCCCAGAAGTGCTGAACCCTTCCCAAGGTGCAGCTGGTCACAGCACAGCCCCACTGCTGCCCCACTGCTGTAGAAAATAGGGCTGGGAAAGAGTTCAGGCAGTGCTAGGATACAATCGTTCCAAAGAACTCCAACCACAAAATAACTTCCCCAATCATGTACAAAAACAATCATTTTGGAAAAGCCTCCTGTGAGTACATACACTCATTTACACTCTGTTGTTATTATTGTACATGTTATTCTCCATTGGTGATGAAATCCATATGTCTGCTTTTCCCTTCGTTCTTTCTACATTACTATCTGAACCTTTGATTTATTTCCTGGCTTTCCAAATTGATTATTCAGAGCCATAGAGGAGGGAAAACATGATACTGGAGGCCCAGAGACAAAGTCATAAGCAAAAACAAAGGGGGAAAAAAAAGAGACCCCAGTGCCAAGTATCACACATCTGTAGTGTCTCTCAACAGAGGTGGGGAAAAACATGGAGCTGTTCTCCGAAATGAAGCAGACAGGGATTTATTGGGAAAGCTACAGTAAACTAAACTTCTTGGGCAAGGGTTAAGAAACTAAGGACCCGATCTTATAAACACTAAAGCACATACTTAACTCGATTTTGACATCAAAGCTGCCTCACGTGAGCGAAGTCGTGCAGCATGTGTTTGCGGGGCACCAGGGGTTAGGGTTGCAGTCATAAAAGCCTGAGAAGGCTGGGACAGAGAGGCAAACAAGCAAGGATTAAAAATAACCAAAACAGAGAAAGCTGGCAAGGAACTCTTGGCAGCTAAAATAATAATAGTAAAAACCCCACAGAAATTCAAACATTGCTAACATTCTATATGCGAAGGATCCTCGATCTGTTTGTTTGCCAGACCCAACGCTGAGATGCTCTTGCTGTTGGGACCTTTGTTCTCTGTCACCCCTCCCAGTGCACGTCCAAAGCCTTGGAGAGGAGAAAACAGCTTTATTTGCTTAAAACTTCTCACCCAAACAAGAGAGGCTGCAGAGCAGGGTGACTGCAGGATTGGCAACATCTTCCCAGAGCGATCTTCTCTTTCGTGATGCTCTGACACTGCCTGGTGCCAGATGCAGATAGAGCAAAAGGTTGTTTGATAGAAAGCTTTATTAATAAATAAGTTTAACGACTTATCCACCTGTCCTATTCCTTCTGTATCACTGGGAGAGCACCTGCATGTTCCCACTGTGGCTGAGGACCCATTCCCAGGAACCTCAGCCTCAGGAAACACATCCACTGCGGTACAGAGCAGGCCAACCTTCAATATTCCCCCAGGTGCCACAACACAGCCTCTGTGACTCACCCCACCCTTTGAGGGGCCAGTTGTTGCCACCTAGAAAACCTCAGGGAAGAAAAAACACGTTGTAGAAAGTTTACTGTGGTTCAAAATTGCATTTTTTAAGGGTGGATTTCCACCTCCTTCTCGCGGGCAGAGAGGAAAAGCCTCACCCGTCACTGCCCTTGTGCAACTTCTGCCAGCTCACAACAAGAGCAACACTTGGAAACATCAAGCTCAAGCTGGAAAAACTTAGAGACAGCAAAAAAGTGAGGAAAAAACCCACTTACCCACGACTTGCAAGTTTCCTGTGGGAAAATTAGGATTTTTTTTGTGGAAGGCTGTCAAAAAGGGGATTTTTCCCATAACTTACTTTCTTTCAAGGGAAATGCTGGAGTTGCAGCCAGTTCTATTCTAAAGCTCTTTGGTTTCCCGTATTAGGCTGGGAATATAATAAAAATAAGCTTCCTTGGAAGAGTGCTGGTATTTCTAACTCCTAATAGAGCTGATTTTCGGACCAGCATGAAGAACGATCAGTAGTCTCTCAAAAACTGTCAATGGGAGACAGAGCAGCACTGATTAAAAGTGTCAGTAGGAGCTTTGGAGAACAGTTTAGCTCCCGTTCCCTTCCCCAAGCTATTTCCTTTGCAATATTTCTCAGAGACAAATTATTAATTACTCTCCGAGAGATGAGAGAGCCTTCACGGTGTCTCTGCTGCTCAATGTCCACGTCAAGCGTGGTCTCCCAGACTTTGGCTGAGGAGCTTGATCACCTCTTCAGCCACCTATTCCTCCCTTGGCTCAGCTATAAACACCTGGCCCAGGCCAGATGTCCAAAAACCCCAGCTCTGATACACAAACCTTGTCTTAAGGGAAGGGAGCTGCTCACTGTTCTGGCTGCTGGGAAGAATCCCCCTCTCCTTGTTTCTTTACCTTCTTTCAGGTTGCTGGGAGGTCCCCCCAGCTCCACGTGGGGCTGGGAGGCCTCTGTGGAGACCCCTTGGGGGCAGATGTGCAGGAGAGGCAGGTTCTGCTGGTTATTATACATCACAAATTGCTTTTTCTGGGCCCTGCTCTTCCAGCAACTCATCGTGAACAAGGCAGAGAGTCCCGTTTTTAACCTTTCAGGCAGTTAAGGGATAAAGCAGTCACGACTCAAACCAAAGGACAGGCCTTTCCATGGCTGCCACTGAACGTGAGCAGCAAACCAGGAGAGTCTGACAAGAGATTCTCACTTTGTGTACTTTAGGAGTCACATCACTGTGTTAGGGATTTCACTGACTGGTCCAGAAGTTCCTCCCCACATTCAGTCAAAGATGACCCCTGTGAGTAAAGTTATGGAGCCTGTGCTTGCTCCTAACAGAAATAAAAATGGAAGAAAGCAAAGCCACCACAAAGAGGAATTAGGGCTTTGTTAAAGTTGTTTTGCTGGGATAGCTGAAGTGCCAATCCCATAGCTCTGCATTCCAGCAAAACCAAGGCACGTTCACTGGAGCAGCTGATCTCAGGCAGTTGATACCAAGGGACCAAATCAGCACAAACTACAAACCACCAGGAATGTGGGGCATTTCTATCCCCGGCTTCTCCCAGAAACCATGAACTTCCTTCCTCCACTCTTGAGCTGTCTGGGTTTTCAGCATTTGGTACCACATCCCACACTCAGAACTGGCAGGAGAAGCCTGCAGGCCTTGTCTTTGCAAAGCAGTGCAGAGGGATCATGTCACAGCCAATCCCTCCCCCCACACCTATCACTTATTATTACAAGAAAAATAAGTGGCCTTGGAACCGGGAAAGTCCTTTTTTTCTGTCTTAAGGCTGTCTCCACTTACGATCTCCAGCGTAACATTAAACCTCTCTCCAGTCACACAAGCCCCACTGGGCATCTGATCTCAGCAGCCAAGAGCTGTCCTGGCCAGGGAAGTGCTGGCAGACAGAAACCCAGGACCCAGACTGGGGCAGGGAGACTACCCCGTGTTCTGATAAGACACAGCAGAAGGAAGACAGAGCCTCAGGGGTTTTCAAGAGTCACTGAAGCCTTGCAGCTGGATGAGAGAGCAAGCACAAGGCTTGGTCCTGAGAGCTGAGGAGCTCTTGCAAGAGAAACAACTTCCCCTGGAGATCCCATCTGGGCCAGTAAACAGTAACCTGAGAGGGGCTGTGGTTACTGAGGGATGCCAGATAACACCCTCATACCGTCACCAGGACCCAGACCCACCCTTCCCCAATCACTTTCCCAGAAACTCAACCTTTTTCCAGGATTGCTTTGTTTTTTGCAGAAACGCTTCTTTGCTGTTGCCCTGCAGAGGTGGTTGCAAACACATTTCTGCACCCACACTGATGGCCACATTCCCTCTGCCCCCTCATCAGCCACAGCCTCTCCCAGACTTCCTGAAAGAAGCCCTGCAGCATCCCTTCACTCAACAAGGACAGGTATGAAGCAGATGGTACCAGGAGCATCCAAGTTCATCAGCCCTTGCCAAAGGAAAACCTGCAACTAAATGGACTCCTCATCCCTGGAGGTGTTCAAGGCCAAGTTGGACTGGGATTAGAGCAGCCTGGCCTGGTGGAAAGTGTCCCTGCCCATGGCAGGAGGTTGGAGCAAACTAATCTTTAATGTCCTTTCCAACCTATTCTGTGATTAATGATCTGATAAACACAAGCTTGGGATAAATAGAGAAATCTATTTGCCCTCCAACACAATGCAGAGGCATGAGCAGACACCAGTGACCTCAACCCCCAGCCCTGAGGTCTGTCCAGCCTGGGAATACCAGTAATTTTGCCTGTTCTATGGCTTCTAGCCACAAATAAAAGTGATTGTGCTTCAGGGGCTGTGCTTTCTTCCCATCGCCGAGCTGCCTCTGCACATTCCCAAACAAAGCATTACACCATGTGAAAAGAAGGCACAGGCCCTGCAAAGCCCATCCCGCTGGCTAAGACAGGAAATATCTCCCATCATCTCAGCTAATCCTCCACCAATACAATGAGAAATGATGTCCAACAGCCGCCAAAAGATTATTAAGTGAAGAACAAAAATACTGCACCGCCCGTCGTGACAGAGCCAAAGGCAATAAAAGGGGAAATACAAACTGCAGCCAGTGGCTGGAAGGAGGAGGGGGCAGGAGAAGCAGCAAACAGCAGCAGTGCCTTCAGCAAAGCCCCAGAGCTGGAGCACACCTGGAATCATGGAATAGGATCAGCAGTGGGTTGGGTTGGAAGGGACCTTTAAGATCACCTGGTTCCAGCCCCTGCCACCTTCCACTATCCCAGGGTGCTCCAAGCCCTATCCAGCCTGACCTTGGACACTTCCAGGGATGGGGATCCAGAATCCAGGTGGATCCAGGACGTAACAGCTTCACCTCAGCTCCTCAGGAAGCACGAGGATTGATTTGGCTGCACAGTTCATCTGTTTGGCTCTAACAAAAGCAAACACAGGCCAGGGGTTGAGTTTATCTCCAAAACCTGCCTCCAGCTAACACAGAGCTCCTCAAAACAGGACACCTCAGTTGCAAGGTCCTGCCTGTGCATCCAACCACGGAAATTCTCTTTTGTTCACCTTTCATCAGCACATTTAACTAACAGATGGGCCTCAGCTGCCAATGTGAGACTAGAAAAGCCATTTGCAAATGCTTTGGTGACAACATTCAGCAAGACGATGGTGCTGGGATATTTCAGCCCTGGGAGATTAAGAGTTTTTGATTACCTGTGGTAATCACAGAATCCCAGAATGGTTTGGGTAAGAGAGGACCTTAAAGTTCATCTCATTCCACTCCCTCCCTTCCACTATCCCAGGGTGCTCCAAGCCCATTCCAGCCTGGCCTTGGGCACTTCCAGGGATCCAGGGGCAGCCACAGCTGCTCTGGGCCCCCTGTGCCTCCCCACCCTCACAGCCAAGTGTTTCTTCTCTATATTTAAGATAAATTTCCCGTCTTTTAGTCTGAACCCTGTCCTATCACTGCATTTCCTGATGAAATAATCACACAATATCAAACATAAATGATAATCCCACATAAACCAGCATTAGCATTCCAGCTCCTTTTAGGAATAAGCCATTTGGATGCTTGGGATGAAATTCTTGCAGTCTCTCCCTATGGCTCTCCTCCCTGGTGCTCCAGAAAGTCTGTAAAATTAAACACAGCATTTGGATGGACAGCACTGAGGGAAATTTGGCATCTGCTTCAATACCAGCCTCCAAAATGCAGTTCCCAGGTTGAAGAACTTGTTTTTAAAGGCAGCATTCCTCGAGATATTTTTGTGTTTTTTTAACAAGTGCATTTGAGGCAAATAGATCTGCAGAGGCAGTGGAGATGAGCCTCCTTCCCCTCGATTCCCCTTGGAGGAGGTCTTCCAATTTTAGTGAAAGAGTTCACATATGCTGCTGACACAGGAAGTCTTCATTTGGGGATTTATCAGAAAGTTATCTCCCCTCTCCCCCAAAAAGGTTTAGACTTGATTTATTTATTTCCATATGACACAGCCCCTCTAATTTAGTTCTTGGGTTCCCATTTTCAGTTAAAAGCAGTGCTTTGAAGTTTCATATAGAAAACACCCAGATTATCAACAAGTCCACTCTTGGCCATTCAGATCTTCCATTCGACCTTCTGGGCACCTCCATCCCCCCCAGCAAACCTTGCCCAGCACCTGACCCCTGTCCCACACTCACAGCCAAGGAGATTCCTCAGCTCACAGGGCCAAGGGATGCCACTTTAGAGCTGGACTTGTGGGTCCCTTCCAACTCAGAATATTCTGTGACATGATGAGGTGCTTCAGCCCCAATCACCTGCAGAGCTCTAAGGAAAAGGAAAATTAAAAAAAACAACAACACACCTCTTTTATTTTTCCAGCCTACAGCATGCAGACACCCCAGATACCCTTGCATACCTAAGGATCCATCAGCACTTCAATAACTGCTGGTTTTTACTTCTCCTCTAGGCAGCAATTCCTCCCTGGGTGCAGAGCAGAGCTGGGTTCAGCTGGAACTGTGCTCTGTCCCTTGCCAAATCCCAACAGCTGAGGCCAGGCTTAATCCCCTGTACAAACAAAGGCCTGGGAAACAAACATAATTGGGTTTAATTCGTTGTTTGCTTACAATTTGATAAGGAGCATGGGCATGCTGGCACCCTGCAGTGCACAGCCTCTCCTTGGTGAGCTTCCCACTGCTCTCAGCTCCACGCAGGGATGTTCACTGATCTGCTCCCTTCAGGGAAACGCTGCTTTTGTGTGCTGCAACATCCTGCCTCATCCTGCCTCAGACACCACCAGGCATTCGTGGTCTTCAAAAGAGCTGGGAACACCTATGGGTCAGTGTGGGCTCAGCTGAGACATCATGGTCAGGGAAATGTGTCTGAACCCATGTGAGGTGTAAACACACAAACCTCAGCTGACTTCCCCAGCAATCATCACCCACCTAGATCTGAAGGCAATCCAGCATATTCCATTGCATTCTGCAGCCAGAAGTACCTGAGGACACCCAGGGATCAATTGTTAGGGAGCACCATAAAAGCCTGGCTCTCAATTTCAGCTGCTGTCCAGTCAGGCTAGAGTTGCACATTACCAAAAATTTGGTTGTTTCATTACAGTTCAGCAAAGCACACGAACAGATGATAAAGTTTGTGACTGTGGCACCACAATTATGCTAATAATGATAATAATAGAGGATGTTCCTTCCCAGAAAGTTTGGCGTCTGGTGAAGCAGCCAGACAGGACTGGAGCAAAGGATTATCGTTATCACTGGTTCCTGTGACTCAGAGGGGCTCACCCAGCAGTGACACACGGACTGCAGCAGTGCTGGGAAGGAGTTCAGCATCCTGATTCCCACAGCCTTACCTCCCACGTGTCAGGCTTCAGCAGCTCCTCTCCCTACACCTCCCCACCCCTGGGACCATGCAGGTTTGGAGACCAAAGCTATCTTTCAGAGGGAAGAGTCCTGCAGCTACTCATGTTATCAGCACATCCTCCAGTTTCATCAATCCCCAAGGCCCTTGACAACAAAGTCTGGTTTATGACAACTCCCAGCTCAGACTTGTGAATTTCTGCACACAGGACACTGCAAATTGTTCTACAACACGTCATTAAAATCCTGTGGGGACACTCGGGTGGTGACACCAAAGCTGAAACACCCAACACGTTCCAGAGAAGGTGCTTTCCTTGAACATAACAAATCCTTGCAAGAGGGTGACCTATCCCAGCTTTTGGGTGTTAATTCCCACATTGCCAAATTTCCCACATGAGTAACAGTGTCTGTGGCATGGAGGGAATGCACATCCTCCCTTACAGCATCTGCCACCAGCTCCAAATGGGCACAGTGAGGTGTGGGGGGCCAAGTCCCAACTCCTCTGCCCTCCAGAGCCATGAGGAGTCAGCTGGAGAATGTGCAAGTCCTGATGCTCTGGGTGCTGCGGCGTCATTTCATGACTTGGGTCTGCTCTGAGCTCAAATCCCACCTAACCTGTCCTCGCCTCAAAGCTGCTGTTCCTGCTAAATGGAATCCCTTTCTCCTGGAAGGAGAGAGAAGAGGGAAGAAGCTTCTCCATGGAAGGCTTAAGAAGAGGGTGGTTCCCAGTGGAGGCTGCTCCCCATTAAACTGTCAGAGCCATTCCAGGGTTTGCAGCACTGAGAACAATTTGCCAACTGGGAATGGCTTTTGATCCAAAGCCTGGTGACTCCTCACCCCTTCAGCAGCTCAAAGGTCCCAGAGGAGCCACTGGAGAGAGGAAGGGTGCCAGGGGCACTGCACACCTTTGTTATTCTCCATCACTCCTGAAGGTACCCCTAAGTCTAAGGGGAGATGAATATGCACATATTGCTGACTTTGACACCTGAGTGTGCACATCCAGAGAACTTCGAGATAATCCCCCACATCCCAGCTTCCACCAGCTCCTCCCAGGGACAGCTGACAGCACGTTCATGTGGAGCCTGAAGGCTTGAGAGCCCTGTTTATACTTCCCAGCACGATACTTGTCTTTTTATTTGCAATCCAAAAACCACAAGAGACCCAAGCCTAGGTCAGCTCCAAACCCTCCCAGGCAGAGCTTTCCCTGGCCTGCGTTTCTTCCTCCTCTATTTATGCACCTGGTGATTTATGTGCAAACTTTATCCATGACAAAGTATGCACCTGGTGATTTATGTGCAAACTTTATCCATGACAAATTACAGCCAGGGGTTTGTTCCCCACCCAGAAGGGAGGGGGTTTCTCTCCACTGCAGCAGCCACCTCAAAAGCTAATCCCATCCTCCGGCAGCACCTCCCTGCCTGGCAGCCCTGACACACGAATTCCCTCTCCTATCATCCACAGCCTCAGGGATTATGAAACACTTTGGGTTCGAGTGGGTTTTTTTCTTTTCCATGCCTGGCAAAATCTCACTTTATTAAGTTTGCTGTTTTGGCAGCGGACCACCAGCAACTGTTCTGTGTCTGCTTTTCTCCTGCTCACTTCTACCTTTTCACAGCAGCCTCCAGACCGTGCTTCCCAGGGCAGGGAAAGGACCACAACACTGCCAACAACCTGCAAGCTGAAGACATCCAAGTTTATTCTTCCCCATCCTCATATCTGGTTACCCATCAGGAAAGGCAATTAAATTATCTGGCTGAGGATAAATCACCACAAGTAGCCACTATTCCCTGACATCGACTTGTTTTCTTCTGTGTCACAGCAAGTACCTGAGTAAACACCAGGCAAAAAACCAACATAGCTCAAGGATTCCATTTCAAAAGAGATCTGGAGCCATCATAAGTAACACAGGTCACAGGTGTAGAGTTTCTCTGCACTGACACATGTTTATTTGCAAGATGTTCACAGAGAAGCTTGATGGGAATTTGGGTACTATTTATGCTGAACTTGCCCAACATTTTTAGCTCTGGATGGGTTAAACGGGCTAAACCCTGAGGCAGCACATATTCAATTGATGTGGGATCAGAAAAGCCAACAGAAGCATGCATGGAAGCTTTGGAAATTTTTTATTTCTGAACAGCTCACCTTTTGCAATGTAAGGCTTAAAATCTCTGTGTAGGTCTGCAGGAACATGGAATTGGCACACAGGCTAATTTTAAACTGTCTGAAGCAGAGAAAAGCACAATTATAGGATGCTGGGAGCCACCTCTGCTTGGTTATTGAGCTCTCATTCTGTGCTCAATTGCTTCTCATCCACCAAGAGGGGCAAAAAAAATCTCCCACATCGTATATGGCACTTTATTTCCAGAGATTCAGAGCACAACTGTGATAGAGCAGAAGCAGAAGTGATCCAGCAGCTGTTTCTCTGTGATACTTTTCCAAAACCAAGCTCATCTTTATACAGCCACCTACGTACCCAGCACTCATCCTGCTCACCACTTTGGCCAGACACCACCACACATCCCTTCATATTCTACTTCCCGTTTCAAGCGGGAAACGTTGAGTTGTCCAGCAATGAGAGACCTCAACACCCACATTGTCCCATTTTGCCCCCTCCCTGTCTGTGGTCAAGGGTTTCCTGCCTTCCACTTCTGCAACCCTTCCCATCCTAGCCTGGGCAGAGCTCCTGCTTCAGATGTGCAATGCCAGCTCTTGCATGGCTTATCCTTGCACCCATGTGGCAGCAATTAAAGGATGACACCCACTCTGCCTCTCTTCTGCTCTTGCCTCCCTGGCTCACTGCTAAACCACTGTTCCTTTGCTCCCCTTCTCACCCTTTTATGTCCAGGTCAGCAGCATCTCTCCAAGGAGAGTCTCCAGGAGACCCCAGCTGAGTCTGCTTTTCTCTCTGGTTACCCCTTTATGTGTTCTTGTGCCAGTAATGCCACGCATGTCCCTTCAGTGCCAGCTCAGTTTTCCCACTTTCTGCCTTCACCCCATCATCATCCTGCTGTGATCCAAGAGCCCTTTCTCCAGGGGCCATGCACATGGCCCCTATGCCACCCTCACATGTCCCAGAGGTTTCCTCTAGGACGTTTCTAGAACAAGGGGGAAAGGCTTTAAACTGAAAGAGGTTTAGATGGGATGTTGGGTAGGAATTCTTCCCTGTGAGGGTGGGCAGGCCCTGGCACAGGGTGCCCAGAGCAGCTGTGGCTGCCCCTGGATCCCTGGCAGTGTCCAAGGCCAGGCTGGACAGGGCTGGGAGCACCCTGGGACAGTGGGAGGTGTCCCTGCCCATGGCAGGGGTGGGACAAGGTGAGCTTTAATGTCCCTTCCAACCCAAACCATTCTGGGATTCCCTCATTCCTGAATCTGGACATCAATGTACTCTCTACCCTCCCTCTAGGACAATCTCCACTGCAGGAAATCCTCCTTGCCCCTCTCTCCTCTCCCTGCCCCTGGGCTGATGCTTTGTGCCTGTGCAGTTCCTCACCCCGTGGTGATGATCTCCCTGCCTGGAAACAGCAGATTTCTGCATCGTTCCCTTTGGGACAAACCCCTCAGATCACTCTAGAGGAACAAACCCCCTAACAGTGGTATTGACTGGACAAAAGGAGTACAATCAACTCAAGGGGAACAGGGGTGTTTCCACTCTGAGGTACTCCAGCCTCTCGGGATTTGAGAGGAAGCCATGGGATTTGCTTGTGTCACGCGATGATGAAATAGCTCCCAATCCAACAGTAACTAAGGAGGATGTTAAGCCACAGCTAGTAAATGAGCTCTTTTGAAATCAGCAAGCACAGAGAACTTGTATTTAAAAGGGCCCTGGCCAGAGAGTGCTCTGGATCGTTAATGTTGACTTTTAATAAGTCTTTGGAACACTGAGGGCTGGAAGAAAGCTTATGTTGTGCCAGAGTTTTAAGAGGATAGAAACAGGATGACCCACATAATTATCCACCTGTGACCCTGCCTCTTATCCCAGGTGAAATAATGGAACAGCTGTAAAAGAACTTCATTAATAAAGCATTAAAGGAGCGTAAGAGCAAATGCCAACAGCTTGGGTTTATAGGAAGCAGATTTGTCACTAAGTTGAGAAATTGTTTCAGAGTTGAGTATGTTCCCTAAGTTTGCAGGCTGGATGTAAAAGGAGTACGAAGTTTATACAATTTAAAGCCAACTGAGGCCTTACAAAAACCTCAGCCTTCCTATCCCTGTAAAGGACTACCAAAGAGTTAGAGAATCCCAGCAAGCCAAGAAATCCCGGGGTAAGATGGGCAAGTGGCCCTTGAGTCTCTGTGTGCTGCAGGAAGGCACAGCTGGAGGAGCAAAGGGAGAGCAACAGCCACAGCAGGAATTTCCCTGGTGTGAAGGGCAGGACATTGTCACTCCCTGCTCTGGGTTTCCTTGGCTCAACATTTCCACGACCAAGAAGGCCATTGGCTTCTAATTAGTTTTGTTTTCAGTACAACCTCAACATGACATTCATAAAAAGTTCATTTACTTGAGTCCAAATCCACGAGCTGCAGCACAAGGATGAACACTGGGGGTGTTTCCAGGCACACACCAAAAGCTGTGACACTCAGAAACAGCAACGGGAACCAGGACAGAGCAACATCCCACTGGTGAGGGACCAGTAAATCCATTACACACCAGCAAGGGTTTGGGTCCTTGCCCAAGGGCAAGGAGGGAAATGTGAGGGGAAAGAGCTGCTGGTTGTGTCATCCTCCAGAATGAGGCAATGGGGTTTGAGCAGCCAAACTTCCTAATGCTCCCCAGTTCCATATTACCCAGAGGATGCACCTCAGCTGCAGCAGCATCACTGCCCTGCCCAAGGCCCAGCAGCAGCCTGGGGGGTCAGCTGTGGTGTGACCTTCACCAGCCAGCCAGTTTTCCAACCCAAAAGTCTTCAGCCACAACCCTGTCGCCTTGTGCCTGCTCGTGAGGCCCTGCCAGCTCCAGGTGGGGCAGCAGCAAGTTGAGCAGAAAAGTCATTTTTCACTCCAAAATTGCCAGTACTGAGCAAGTCACTCCTCTCTGCCAGACAGCTGGGGTGCCCTGGGCATCCCAGGGACAGAGAGAGGGCCTGGGAATTATTTCCAAATCCCCCTGATGGTCATTGCAGAGCCCTTATGACTTCATCTCAGTCACTGCTGTGTTTTTGAGAGTCAAGAATAACATGAATTTTTCCATATCTTGTGGTTTTTGGAGGGTGTGAATAAATTCTCATGCCGTGAGTTATTTAGGTATCAGCAAACCCAACCCAGCAGCGGTGAAGCCATTGAGCAACACAAAAACCCCCTGGAGGAGATGTGGCAGGCAAAGACTCACCAGATGACACATCAGGAGGTCCTCAGTGTCCAGAACCACCAAGAAGAATTGCAGACCCTCCTTATGGTCATGACAAGTCTCCTCAGAGATGTCACCTAAATTCACAACGTGTGCAAAATGACTTGACCTTCCCTTTCTACACTTGGTTTCACACCTTGTACACATGCTTGAATAGAAAATGCTCAAAGACAGCAGACTTGTGTCCTTTTGGACCATCAGGAATCAGGTAATGCCCCAAAGCCCTCAGAAAAATCACTTGTTGGCATGTCCACAAGAAGAGCAGTGCCACAGTGACCTCCCAGCTCCATGCTGTCCCTTCCCAAAGATGCACCTTGGCAGGAGCTTTAAGCTGAAGGCCAGGAGTTGGAATTTGTGATCCTTGTGGGTCCAATTCAGTTCACAGAGATACAGGATCATGGAATATCCTGATTCTCATGAGTTCTCAGGGTTTAAAGAAGCAGGGAGGGCACAATGAATGGTGGATCCCAAAGCCTGAATGCTTCCCAAAGGCAAAATTCTACCTCTGGTGCTGAAGGCTACTTTCCTCCCAAAATATCTGCTTTTAAATGTGTTGTGCTCAGCTGTGCTAGAGCCTGCAAAAAGATGTTGACCTCCTGGAGTGAGTTCAGAGGAGATCATGGAGATGCTCCAAGGGCTGGAGGCCCTCTGGAGCCAGGCTGGGAGAGCTGGGGGTGCTCACCTGGAGAGGAGAAGGCTCCAGGGAGAGCTCAGAGCCCCTGGGATGGGCCTAAAGGGGCTCCAGGAGAGCTGGAGAGGGACTGGGGACAAGGGATGGAGGGACAGGACACAGGGAATGGCTTCCCACTGCCAGAGGGCAGGGCTGGATGGGATATTGGGAAGGAATTGTTCCCTGGGAGGGTGGGCAGGCCCTGGCACAGGGTGCCCAGAGCAGCTGTGGCTGCCCCTGGATCCCTGGAAGTGCCCAAGGCCAGGCTGGACAGGGCTTGGAGCAGCCTGGGATGGTGGGAGGTGTCCCTGCCCATGGCAGGGGTGGGATGGGATGACCTTGAAGGTTGTTTCTAACACAAGCCATTCTGGGATTCCATGGTTCCACAAAAACCCCCAGAAAGCCTCCATTTTACTCCTTTCTGAATCCAGGTCTCGCACGAACAAGTGCAGGAAGAACAGGAGGAGGAGAGACCTCATTTAAAACTGTACAAGGGGAAATTGCAAAAAAATTACCTAAACCTTTAGGAACATATTTATATTTTGATTTCAATAATATTACTTCCTGGTTTCCAGCACATATTCCCTGGGCGTCCCCTATCAAATATCAGGCAGTATTAAATCACTGATCCCTGATCCCCGTAGCTCTCAGAAAAACATCTGTACTAATTTGTTGGTTTTCCTTAACACGAGGGCCAGCTGAACTCCTCCAGGGCCGAGCCAAGTGAGATCGCTGACAGATGCAGAATAAAAAAGTGCAAAGATTTTTCCTTTATTAAAAAATAAGGTTCCACACTCCAAGCCCTGGGCCTGTCGTTTGCCAGAGTGATGAAATGACACGCGGCAACCTTGATGCAACTCTGTTGTGGATACAAACACAGGGCTTTTACCTAAGGCTGCTCCCCCAGAAAATGACTGCTGGCAGCACAGCCAGACTGGCACAGGCCAACAAATGAGGGCTCTGGCAGGGGGACACAGCCCTGTCCTGCTGAGGGTCTCAGGGTCTCAAAGGGAAAGAGTTATTCAAGTTCATTGCCCTGGGAACACAGCAGGTCTGGCACCCTGCCCCCTGCTAAGGATCTCACTCTGCTTTGGACAAGCTTTGCTGCAGCAGCTCAGCACAAAGCAGGGAGCAGGGACAGAAGTGCAGGTAAAGGCAAAATTTGTCCTTGTTCAACATAAGGTGAATCAACCCAAACCATCAAGAACTGCTGGGATGAACTCCAAAGCCCCTGAGGGACGAGGCAGCACATTTGGTGGGCAGTCCCCAACACTTCCAAGGCTTTTGCACACACAAGGCACATGAAACCCATGCCACAGGTGGGCCAGGTATCCTGCAAAAGCACACAGGAACTAACAACAGCTTTCCTGTGGAACCAAGAGCCATTTTCCTAAGAAAAAGCTCCCTTCCAAGTTCACAGGAGTCCCAAGTAACAACACAACATTAATTTGCCCTTTTTCTGGTGTGCTCTGTGAGATGGATGCTCCCCTCCTGCAGAAGACCTCACACACCTCACACCCGATGCTGACGATGCATCCGTAGCTGCCCTTGCATTCATGGGAATTTTACCCATTTTCCTGGGAATTTTATCAATCCAGCTGCCAGGGAAAGAGCTACTGGCAAAAATAACCTCAGCCATGTGTTTCAGCCCCAAGCTTCACCACAGAGCTTGTCAGCAAGCTGTGGTGTGGAGTTTGTGTGGTGGAGTGACTCCCACCCTGTGCCAGTGCTGGTGGCTCCCAAGGGGCATTTCCCTGCAGGGGTTTTCCCGAGGGTTTTCCCGAGCCAAAGTGCAGACAATGCCACAAACCCACATCCATCCCTTCTCCAGCAGCCTGGGGGTGGATCCCAGCCAGGGGCACTGGTCAGCCCATTGACAGGCTGTATCTGCTTCCAATAAACTTTTATAGCCTGTCAATGGGCTGAATCCTGTGCAATAAAATTGGTGTCATAAAAAAGGGTCTTGCAGTGCCAGTGTCTTTCTCTCCCCCCTGCCCTCTTTTTAATTTGAGGACATCTGGGAGGGGCTGATTCAGAATCCAAGTTCATAACATTTTTTGGGGGGTGGAGGAGGGGGAAATGACTTGAAGTTACAATGGGAATTTTCAGAGCCTCCTTCTGGGGAGAGCAGCCATTTTCAAAAGTGACTTCATTTCCAGAGCTGGCTTCCCTCCCAGTATTTGAACAAGCAAGCAAAGAAGAGTTCAGAAAGTAAATGGGTTTCAAAGTTTGGCTTGATTGGTTTCAAATTTAACAGCCCAAAACCAGACTTTAGAATTCCAGGCAAATTTTAGGCTGATTTATTTTATCAGGCTGCCAATCCTGAGCCTCAGCTGGCTGGGCAGGGGTGACCCTGCAGGAGACAGCTGCACACACAAGCCTGGCACAGACAGGGAACCTGGGCAAGCTCAGCTGGCAAATCTGGAGATTTAACACCACGAGGCTTTTTGTGTGGACTTTTACAGGGGTTAAAGTGTTTTGCATCCCTTCCCTGGGATGCACTTTTGTGCCAGTGGTTAAAGGCCATCTCCAGTCATCTTAAATCCCTTTCCAGTCCCTGGACGTGGTGACATGGGGAGCAAGGGGACATTTCAGAGCAATTCAGACTCCAGTAAAGCACCAGGTGGAGACACTGGGAAAAGGAGACTTGAGGGCAGGAACAGACTCTTTATTCCCTGCTTTAAAATGCAGATAACATTATTTTCTTAATGAGCACGTTAGGAAGATCAATCGGCAGCCGGTGGTAAGAGGCTCCAAGGCTCTGGGGACCTGCAGCCCAGCTCCCAACGCCACCGAGGGCTCCTTAGGGCGCTTCTCGCCCATTACGGCTGCCGGGTTATCAGGACAAGCTTTCCCTGCGAGGAGCAGGGCGTTTATAAAGCTGTGAGTAGGCAGGAGGGATTTCCCTGCTCGGACTGTCAGACCCCCCTAACTTTGCTCGAGCGATCCCTGATCCTCGGAGGGAGCTGCGAGCCCCGCGTCCCCGCGTGTGGCTGGGGAAGGAGGTTCCGCCCGCGGGGAGCCAACAGCTGGAGCTGCGGACAGATGTTGAGCACGGCAGGGCCCCGCGGGGGCTCTCCCCGTCAGCTCTCGCTGGTGCTTCAGCACAGATAAGTCACTAACGACGCTGTTCAAACGGCTCTTGGCAGGGAGAACAACACCGAGGGCCTTCATGGGGAGCTGCTCTTTATTTGTCAGAGCAGCAGAGCCAGTTAATTTATTTTACTTCCACGTTATTGCTTGTCCCGGGGTGGGTTGGGGGATGCACGGAGGGGAGGAACTGCTTTCCAAGTCTTCTAGGCTGGATGTTCATGTCCAGGACGTGTTGGAGCTCCACAGCTCCATCCCCTCATGCCACATCCTCAGTTTTAAAGGGATTTTTTTTAATGTTTCTGGTGAAAAGGGAGGATTGACAGCCATCAGTTTGGACAGCCACAGGAGAGAGCAGGAGATCTGCCCTGCCCTGACACAGGGACTGGCTCAGTCCCTGCCCACTCCCACGACAGGGATTTAGGCTGCTGGGTGGCCTCTGGTCAGAATTGCTTCCCACAGCATCCCAAACAGCAGCTCCTTGGAGAGCTCTGCCAGCAATCCTGCTGGAGAAACAGAATTAAAGAACATAATCAATGCCTGGTCTCCAGGTGGCATCACAAGAAGAGAAAGCCAAGACAACAACCCGTCCCTCGATGACAGAAACCTCACTCCAAACTTCACATGGCTTCAGGAATTGCTCACTCCTGCTTTCCTGTTTACCCTGGATGCCTCCTGCTTCTTTGGATTTCAACTTCTGTAGTGCACAAGCTTTTTGCGTGGCAGCAAACTCCAGCTCTGGGCTTTTTGATCCAAAATGAGGATGTCTAAAGACAGCAGTTGCCACATCCCTTTGTGAGGAGTGGGAGAGGTCCCTATGGGGCCGTGGTATGGATGCAGTGGAAGGGCACTGGAACTGCAATGGGGAGAGCAGGTTCTGGGCAATCTGGTTCTGATTCCTTCCTGTTTCACCTCACAAATGGGGAGAGCAGGTTCTGGGCAATCTGGGTCTGATTCCTTCCTGTTTCACCTCACAAATGGGGAGAGCAGGTTCTGGGCAATCTGGGTCTAATTCCTTCCTGTTTCACCTCACAAATGGGGAGAGCAGGTTCTGGGCAATCTGGGTCTAATTCCTTCCTGTTTCACCTCACAAAGGTCACCCCTTCCCCCTCAGCCTCCACATCTGCACGGATATCATGGAATCACAGATGATGGATTGCCAGCCTGCCCTACCAAATGGTGAGAATAAAGTGGTGCCTGTAAAGCACGTTGGGAGCCTGGGCTGACAGGCAGTATATAACTGCAAACTCTATTAGATCACTGCACCATCCCCCGGGCCAAAAATCTGCCTTTCAGAAAAGATCCAGACACAAGCATGGTATGAAGTGAGGATGTCTGACAGTAGTTCAGCTGCATAGAGATGTTAAATAGGAATAATAATGAAACAAAGCTCGGCTTTTGAGGATGCTGTATGTCTTCAAAGCACTTCACCAAAACGTTCACTGATTGTACCCAAAATAAATTGCTGGCAGCTGTTGGAGATCCGTGAGGTATTCCCAAGAAATGGATGGAACCTCATCCATCCTGGATCCTGCCGGGGGTGCATGTGCTAGAGTGCAATCAAGAGCTCAAAGGAAATGACTGGCAGGGAGCTGAGATTTAGTGCTCCTCTGCACACCTCAAAATAGGGTTTCTTGTCAGAGAAAGCAGCAGAGAAAGTGCTGAGCTCCTTTCTCCCATTGCAGAAAAAAATTTGTGACAGAGCCAAAGCCTTCATTCAAAGTTCAATGTCATCCTGTGAAAACTATTTCAACTCAACCTTAGCAGAAACAGCCCTGTGCCAGGCACCTTAAGGCATCTGTGGTGTTGAGACACAACCAAGGGAACACACATTTGGCTCTCTGGTGCTACACACAGCAAACTCCTCCAACAGCTCCTTCTGCACTCATCTGTCTTAATTTAATGTGGATTTCACTACTGCAGTTCCACATTATGTCAAAGAATTAAGACTGTCTCCCCAGAGCAGCTCCCATCCATGACTTAGAAATCATCCCAGCCCTCCTCTCGCAGCTTAAAAAGCCCTTTCAGGTGCACAGCAAAAAAATTGTAGCTTCAAAAACTGTAGCCAGGTAACAAACATCTTCAAAAGAGCAGCAGGGCACTGGTATCTAAATAAACCCACAAGTGTTCTTTCCAGAGTTGCTGGCTGGCTTTCCAACACTGGAGCCAGCTCCTGGCCTGTCCCTGCCCTGGCATCTGCAATGGGCATTCAGGCAGAAAAGGCTGATGTTCCCCACAGTGATGCCCTGGAGTGGCCACCTGGAACAGAGGCCAGACAAAGTTAAGTGAATATTTATTTATTAAAGGGTTTATTGAAGGCCTTTAACAGACACACCTTGGGCAGTCAGAGCCTCCCAGAGGCTGCACCCAAGATTGATGATGGTCACCAGTTTTTCCCACAATTATAAGGTTGGTCCATTTGCATATCAGGGGTTAATCCTCCAATTACAGCTTCAGGTAATGAAGTCCCATTCCCCCAGTTTGCTCCTCCCCAATCCACTTCTGTTTATACTTTCTGGGGCCTGAGGCTGTCGGGTGTCCTTGGTTTCCAGGCCCAGAGGGATTGTTTTGTCTGAGCAGAGTGTGAAGACAGTAGCTAACACTTCCTCTGGAGTTTAGAGCTCTGCACTAATGCAGCACAGGATTTGAAAAACAGAAAGGCTAAAATCTTAAAGCATCATCAGCCACAGCTGATCTCAGCCCTGTGCTTACCACTGCCCCACTTTGTGGTTCTTCTGTACTCCCTGAGGGCAGAGGTTGGAAGAAAACAAGCCTGACAAGCCCAAAAGCAACCAACAACTTGGCCTTCAGTCCACCCCTTCCAAAACCAGGGTTTGCCCAGCACAAAGAGCTGATCCTGTTCTCAGCAGGATGCAGTACAGCAGGGCAGCTGTGCTGTGGAACAGCAGGAGGAAGGATGGGCCATGCCCAAGGGTGAGTGGCACACAGAGCACCATCCTTGATAAAACCTGCAGAAACCAGCACAAACCTAAACCAAGAGGTGCAGCAGAACATTTTGGGGGATGAGCCCAAATGAGCATCACCATGGAGAGATGAGAGGCAGGCCAGGAATAACACAAGTCAGGAGCTTTCCAGATGCCAGTGGATAAGGAACAACACAAGTCAGGAGCTTTCCAGATGCCAGTGGATAAGGAACAACACAAGTCAGGAGCTTTCCAGATGCCAGTGGATAAGATCAGGGCAGAGCAGCCCACTCTGCACCCACAGGGAGCCTTTATCAGCCACCAGAGAAGCCAAGGCTTGGTGGGAAAGGGGAACAGCAGAGCACGAGTGAGAACACACTGCCACAGTCTAGGGAAGAGCAAAGCAATCCCTGGTTTTCTTTCATACTAAAGCTCAGAGCATGCAGAGTCTCACAGGAGCCTTGGATTCAGCCTTCCCCACCCCTTGCTGGAGATCATCCTGCCACACATTGTCAGCATCCCCACAAACCCCGAGTGACTGCCTTGCAAATGGCACCCCCAGCAGGCTCCAGGGCTGCCCTTGGTGCTGGAGGCAGCAAACCAGTTCAAGATGAGCTATTTAAAAGCAGGAGCAGCCTGGGGTGCCTTGCCCAATGCTTCTCACCCGAGGAAAGCACCACAACACATTTCTCTGCTTTGCCCACACTTCACACACACCCACTCAGAAGTGGGATTTTGCTTTGCAAGCCACATTTTACAGAGGGGTCACCATGTTCATCAAGTGCTTCAGGCTCCACAAGAAGGGAATCACACCCTCACACCGTGCTACAACCACACTGGGTCTGTGTGGATTATTTTAAGGAAATTTCAAACACAGCCCACATCATTTTGAGACATGGGCTTGAGGGCACAAGGATGAAATAAGGGCTGAAACTCTCATCCCTACCCTGTGCATGGTATAAAACATCCTCAGAATCTCACACCAGCTCGAGCTGTTAGGTGTGGTCTGATATGAGGGGACAGTGCTGCACTGGACAGAAGGATGCTGTAAGGGACACTGAGGATGTTGCTCCAAACCCCTTTTTAAGCAGCTCTGGCACTTGGCATTTGCAGCATAAAACCTCTGACAGGCTGTCAGCAGGTTGCATTCAAGCCTGAAACACAGCTTAAAAAATAGATCTGTGTGGGGCATCAGAGTGGGAAGAGCCAACAGCAGCTGGAAGTCAGCACTGGGACAGACTGGCAGAACTGCATGGGAGCTCCCAGGGCAGGGATGGGCAGTGCCCAGAGCCTGGTGCTGCAGGGGTGGTCACCCAGGCCAGCCTGAGGAGCTTCTCGTGGCCACCCCTCACCCCAAGTGCTCCAGAAGGGTCCAGGCACGGACCAGGGAGGAGAAACACGGGAGGGCAAAGCACACACAGCACCTGCTCAGGCTGTGCCTGGATCCAGCCAGCTCTGTCAGCCTCTCACTTGGAAAAAAGGCCACCACTAATACACTTTCTCCCATCCAAGCCTCTCTCCTTCCCCTCTGAGCTCATTCATGGCTCAGGCTCTGGGACAGCTGCCGGGTTGCCAAGTCCCCCAGCTCAGTGAAGCACAGAGCAACACGATCGGGATGATGGCTGGGCCAGCTGCTGGAACCACTGCAGGACTCCAAACAGCGAAAGGCAGAGCAGGGGAAAACAATAAACCAGCAGAAAGCCCCTCATTCCTTCGCCTCTGCCTGCACATTGTGGTCTCGTTGTTACCACCAGCCCTCAATGGCCAAGTGAGCCCTGGCCAAGATGACAGCTCATTATGAATATTTTAAAAATACACTGGGTGGGGACTAAGGAGCCCTGGGAACAGGCAGTGGATTTTTTCACACCTAAGTGATTGTTTTGAATGCAGCTCAGGTCAAGAGAAGTGACCTCCATCCTGACTGGGACCAGTGCCAGGCGACTCCAGTGTCAATTTCCCCCTCCAAGCATGGTCAGAGCCACGCTGAGGTTCATGGAGTTACAAGAAGGTTTAGGAGGGCTCATACACATTTTTGTACAGGCTCTGCTTGTAAGAGCTGCCCGACTCAGCAACCTTCACTCAGAGGCAGAATCCCCTCTCTACAAAAAACAAAACGAGTATTTAACAACAGAGTTCTGCAACAGAGCCCAGAAACTCATTCAAAATCACCATTTTGTTTAAATTAGAGCACATCAAAGCAGGGAACAAAGCCCCCGTGTAACTTACAGGGAAAATGTTGTCTTTCCATGGTGGCTTGCACAGTGGGCTACTGAATGTCCTCAGCTAACAGCAAACATCAGCCAAGGGACATGGAGAGGATGGAGAAGAACAGGATGTCTGCTCCCTGAATAAGTGGGGACCAGAAACAACAAAATTCAACAGATCAGAAAGGAAAATGGGATTTTGGACACACGTACCCACAGGACCCCCACTGACAGCAGCTGGGTTTGACTCTGACTTGTTCTTCCCAACAAAACAAGGGAAGGGGAGAAAACTGACCCCAAATGTCCATGGCCCTGCACGAGACACCCCTCACCAGGATGGGGGGACACAGGACAGGCTGGGTTGCCACAGACGCTGGGGATGGTGACAGGGGATGCCAGGGAAGCTGAGGAAGAGCAGCAGCACTCAGATAGGGAAGAACACAATATTTTCTCAGCACATCACCTTCCTGCAGCTCCACAGCTTTCCAGGCAGGTCTGCCCAGCCCCTCTGTGTCCAGCAGGCAGGACAAGGACTTGAAGCTGCCTTGAGTTTGAAGCCAGCACAGGGGAAATGTTGCTGTCCCCGTTTCCCTCTGCTGTGTCTGGCAGGGCTGTGCAGGGGCAGAGCAAGGCCACTGTCCCTTACAGCCCACTGCTCCCACAGTGCCCACACCAAGGCACAGAACCCTGGGAGCTTCCCTTGAGATTTTTGGTGCCTCTGGGATGGGAAGGGGGCCAGGCTGATATTCCACTGCACCCCAACACCAGTCCCACAGTGCCCTGATCCACCCTGAGCATCAGGACTCTCAGGAGGGATCCCACACCCCTCCATGCTGTGTCAGCTCCAAGGAAGCTGCAGAGGCCTGACCTGTCAGCTCTCCTTAGCTCTGCCCAAAGCACATCCGAGGAGGCAAAGCCAAAGGTGGTGCTTCCCTTTACAACATGGAAACAAGGTTGCAAGGACACTCAAGCAGAAGGGACGGAGTTCTAGACTGTGCCTGCCATGGGGATCCTCCTGAGCTGTCTCCACCACCATCTCCCCAGGGCACAGCAGTGTTTCTGTGCAGGTTTTTACTCCTCTTTTCAGGGCAGCAGGTTCACCCTGGTGTGTGACAATCCCAAACAGCCTGTTCCCAGTGTTCCACAGAGGAAAGGAAGGGTCTGCGCCCCTGCTCATCAGGAGACTTCTGGCTTTTCAGAGGAGCAACTACTGCACAGAGTCCAACAAATCCATGGGCTGCCACATCCTCTCAGCACATTAACAGCTGACGAGTTCATTACGAGAGAGCCTGGTCCAGCTGAACTCCTCCCTTCCTGTCCTTTTCCTTCCAGAAAGAGGGGCTCTCCCTTTGGAGAGGTCTCTCACCTACAGCAAAGGCTGCAGAGCCCCAGGGTTTGTGTTTTGGGTGGGAACAGGAGCCACTACAGCCTCTCCACTGCTTTTCTTCACCCAGCCTCCAGCAGAAGCCTCCTGGCAGCTCGTTACCCTCATCACAGCCTCAGCTCCCCACTGCAGGCTCAGCCCTGCTGTCTCCAGGTGCAAGACAGCACATTCCTGCCTGGACACCACTCCTGGGCACCTGGCTTCTTTCTCTTCCATTCCCGTTTCCTCTGAGGCTCTGCTGCATGCACAGAAGACAGGACAGATGGAGGGGCTGCTGCAGCCCAGGGTGCCCTGGGGGACAGTAATTGCAGGATGAGGTAAGGCAGGAGGAAGTGGGTGCTCTGGGCTGAAGGGAAGGACAGCTGTGGCTGTTCCCAGGATCTGGAGGAAGCTAATTGATAAATACCAGAGCTGGACCTGAAGGAAAACTGGGCATTTGCAGCCAAGAAAGCAGAGTTGCCTTAGTAGGAGCCCTGGCCTTTGTTGCACAATGTCCATGGAAAGCACTCACTGTACTCACAGAGCAAGAGGCAGAGTGGGGATAAGCAAACTCACACCCCCTCACTGGTCGTGCACAGCCCAAAACACAGCTCAGCACAGGCCTCCAGCTTCCCACCTCCCAAAGAACGCCCTCTCCAACAGCCAGCACTGCAGCTTGTCCCGTGCAGCTGCCCCTGAGGAACTCAGTGTGAGAAACTGCAGGATTGCACGGGGCTCAGAGAAGCCCAAGGCACACAGCATCCTGTCCAGCCAGGGCCCGGAACTCCCAGTGCCTGACAGCCCCTGGAGCCTCAGGGGAGGGTCAGCAGCAACCAGGACCTCAAGCTCTCCTTACAAAACAGTGTTAAATACCCAGCCAACTGCGTGGTAAACAAAAACCACAAACCCTGTAGCTGGAAGCTTCACAACATTCAGCAACACAACCTTGTGCTTCTCTGGACACTTGCGGTTAAAATTCAATACAAGAAAAGTCCAGTTGGTTCCCACCACCCATAAGTTCAGCTAAACCCTCCCTTATCACACAAACTGCAACGCAGATGCAGCCAGGACATCCTCTGCTGTCGTGTGGTAGCTCAGGATGCTCTGTTACAGAAAAGAGCCAGGAACAGGGAAAAAGAAATGTGTAAGCCTTCAGACAAATCAGCGTATAACACGCTCACATCCTCCTTGCTACTCCTCATGCCTTTCATCTCTGAGGTCACTGCAAGGTTTTTAACACAAAAAGAACATCAAACAGGCAAGAGCTGCCTCTCTCAATCCTTTCCAGGAAAGCTCAGCATCTCCTGAGCCTGATTTATATGACCTCGTGCCCTCACACACCTGTGAGGACAGGTTAATTGGAGCCATAGGGTCACCCCTCCTTCTCTTCTGCAGGTGGTACAGTTTAGTTTGTCAGCCCTCTTCCTCCTCCTCCTCTTTTCCCAGAGGGATGGCCCAGGGAACTGCCTTTGAGATGCCCTTTTAAAGCCTTTGTGTGGCTGATGCTGGAAGATTTGGGAAGTTCTGTATTTCTCCACTTTATCTCTAAAGCTTCATGAGGCTTAGAGAGAACTGAGGGAATTACTGAGCAAGAGAACTTCTCTGAGCCACACTGGTGCACCTGTAGCTCCACAAACCAGCCCGTTTAATTAACACAAATCACTGATGAGCTCCTCCAGGTGCAGCAGGGGACACAGCCCCAGGCTGTGTGTGCACACCACAAACCACACGTGCACACCCCGTGTGCAGATGATCTGACCCCTTTGTATTTGGCTTGGCTGCACAGCCTGCGCTGGGCTGGGCCAGGAGATCTCCCGGCAAAGATAAACAGCAGACAGCTGCTGGGAGCCAGAGAGATTTGGTGATTAACAGCTGTGTGGAGCTCCACAGCAGAGACCCCCGACCCCTGCAGGCCCTCCAGAACAGCCTGGTTCCTTTCAGAGCCCTGCTTGTCAGGCAAAGGCTGCGGCTGATGGGAGGAGACTCTGTGAGATCACAGGTGGGGAACCTGGTGAGGAGAAGCTGTTGCCCCAAAGCCCATCCCTTCCCCAGCACCCTGGCTTTGCCCAGCACCTCAGGATTCATTATCTCAATGCTCCCCAAATCTAGGAAGGAATAGCAACGAGCCTGTTGTCTCCTGGTTTAACAGAACCAAGTACTCCAGAACAAGGTCCTGTAGGGGTTTCACTTGGAGCTCTTGGCAAATGGGCTCTTCTCTCCCCTACTGGCATCCAGCAAGTGGCAGACTTGTCCTGGGAGAGGGGAAGCTGGAAAAAGGGGTTTTGGAATAAGAAAGGGACTGAAACATGGGGAAGAAAAAAAAAATTACCCCTTCATACCAAGAGGGAACAGAATCCCAGAATGGTTTGGCTTGGAAGGGACCTTAATCCCAGAATCACCAGGCTGGAAGAGACCTCCAAGATCATTGAATCCAACCCAGCCCTAACACCTCAACTAAACCATGGCACCCAGTGCCACATCCACTCTCTTTTTAGACACACCCAGGGATGGTGACTCCCCCACCTCCCCAGGCAGACCATTCCAAAAGCTCATCCTGGTCCATTTGGGCAGGGACACCTTCCACTACCCCAGGCTGCTCCAAGCCCTATCCAGCCTGGCCCTGGAACACGTATGAGGCCTTGATGCCCAATGGCTGTAGCTGATCTTGTCCAAGGAGCAGCAGGAAGTTCCCAGTCTGACTTTCCCAGTAAGAAGGAGGGTTCTGTGGGATTCAGCAGGATTGCTGAATGGAAATTCATCCCCTGCAGCAGCAGCCCGGGATGCCTCACACACCACTCCACAGCCAGAGTGTTTTGGTGGAGAAAAGGGGTGAGAATTGGGAAGTTGCTCACAATGTGACCATAAAAACAAAGTCTAGGGATTAGTTAATAATGTGTGGCCTGCAAAAACAAACACATCTCCCCATAAAGACTCTGGTTCAAATAAATGGTGCTGTTGTCATTAAACCCCATCGTCTGCATGTCTGTTTTCCACTGGCTCTGCTGTGAATTTAAAGGGACCACGATGTGGAGAAATGGGCCCCCAACACCCTTTGGGACACTTTGAAACCCAGATGTGGCTGCAAGATGCCATGGCTTGGACTCATCCCTGCACCCCCTTCGTAGAGAAGCTGAACACACAGAGCTGCAATGCCTTAAGATTTTATGCAGAAAGGCAATGGCTTCTTGTCTGCAGAATGCTGAAGGCTGAAGATTCTAAAAGGCCAGAAAATGTGAAAAGGCCTCTGAATCTCTCCTCCTTTCCTTATTCTCAGCTTTCTCCCTGCAACAGGCAAAGCCCAGACCTGAAAAACCAGGTCTAGTCCTAAACCCCCCCAGCTCCATGGGGGAGTGGAGACCTCCACAGGCTCAGGTTGCCCTTTCACGCCTGACTGCAGCTCATCAAGGCCCAGAATCTAATAATGAACCAAGGAGGCCGAGAGCTCCCTCTGACAGCTGAACTGATGGGTGTAATTAGGGACTGGCCCACACAGCTTTTCATTAGTGCACAGCCCAAGCCTTGTTATGCTGTTGTGGAGGGCCGGTGCTGCACAGCCAGGAAAAAGCCACCAAGGCCCCCAAGCTGCAGGTGAAAGGGGAGCAGGGCAGGCTGGAGGGAGCAGGGAGCTCTCTGTGCTCTCCTGGATGCCCACCTGGCCAGCAGTGTGTGTGTGCAGCTGTGTCCTGGGTACACCCAAGCACATCCTGATTTCACTGTAGGTGGCACATTCGTTTTTTAAAGTTCTGCAGTGCCCTGGTTATTCCCCAAATGTTGGTGGCTGCACTCACCAGTGTCTGAGTCTCTGAGTCTTGAGGCTCTGCTGCCTCCTCTCCAGACATGCTGTGTGCCCCTAGGAGAGCCTGAGCCTCTCTGTCCTTAGCCCAGGGCTCGCTGGTTTTGGCTGAGACTCACTCACCACCCTCCCTGAGTGCTGAGATGTCCCAGCACAGCTGTGGCAATGCTGGTACCCCAGTGTCTGTATCACTTCCTCTCTTTTCCTTCATGGAAAAATTAAAAATATTTACTTGCATAGCAAAACCTAAGCATACATAAGAAATGCACTCATTTTCTAGGTGACAGGTAGAACAGAGTCCACTGGGCTCCCTTCCTACCTTGCCTTGCCAAGCAGGACCTGCTTCTTCTACATTTCCAACAAGATTTTGGGGTTTGTTAGTTTGATTCTGCAGCTTCAAGTTTTCTTACTGCAGAGTAATGTATGCTCTTCCCATAGCTGTTTTATGGAAGAACTTGTGATTCTAAATGGCAAAGTGAAGGAAAAGGAAGTAAACTGGTTATTGTGCCAGAAACTCTCCTGGCACTCCTCCCATTTCTGTTTTCCCTTACATTATGAAGCTGGAATAAATCAAAGTGAGCAATTCACTGGCGAACTGATGAAAGGGGAGCAGAATCAGCACTCTGGTCCCTCGTACTGATATAAAAAAGGTGTAGTCCCATGCAGGCAACAGTTTGCCTGAATTACAAGTGGTGGGGATGGAGAATAGCCCTGGAGTGTTTATTAGCAGTCATAATCTTAATCAAATAACACTCAAGGATATGTAAAGAAATCTGTTCCACTGCAGCCTCCCAAGCCAAATAAAGGAGTAAATGGGACTTCTATCAAAAATCCCTTTTAAAACTCATGCACACTGGGTTCTAAAAAAAAAAAATCTCCCTATTTCTTGGGGAACAGCCAAAGCTCCAGAGGAGCTGCCCTGGATCAAACCAGCAGCCCAGCATGCCAGGCATTCAGCCTCTGCTGGGACCAGCTCCAGCACTGGAGAGAGGTGATGCTCCAGGGGAACCTGCCTGCCTGGGATACGTGTGGAAGGAGGATGAAGAGGATGCTCTCCCAAAGCATCAAGCCAGGCTGGATGGGGCTCTGAACAACCTGGTCTAGTGGAAGGTGTCCATGCCTGTGGCAGGGGGATGGAATGAGGTGATTTTTAGGGTCCTTTCCGGTGTCCACAATTCTGGGATTCCATAATCATCGGCCCTACAGGCATCCCCCAGTTCAGAGACCCTCATTTGCACGGCAGGAGCCTCATTCACTCCCTCTCCCCATCCATGGGGCTGCTTCAATCAAGGTTTGCATATTATGTGGAATTACTTGGGGGAAAAAGAAAGGAAAGAAAAGAAACAGACTCTGTGTAATAGAGGTGCATGTAAATAATCACTGCCCTAATCCCCTCTGACAATGAAAGATATCCAACCAGAAATTGTTCGAGCCTGTAACTCAACCTGAAATTTAAGCACAAGGAAGTCGTGTCAAAAGGGGACTTGGGTTCCCATAAAAGCCTCTCTACTTCCAGACCCTGGGCCCCTTAGCCAAAAAAACAGAGCAAACTTCCAGACATAACATCTGAGAAGTGCAGGCCTCTCAAAGGGACTCACTGGAGAGACAACCACCAGGAAAACAAGCGCAGAGAAGGAAGCCTCCGAGCCCAGATGAAGTACCTGCCACGGGCCAGAGGCACGGTTTCCATCAGAGCTGCAGCAGGCGCTGGTACATGATCCCAGGAGGGCTGCAGAAATCTCCCAGGGAAGGCATTCCAGACTGGGCAGAGCCCTGGGGAAATGCGTGGCTGGAGTCTGTTCTCCTTCGCAGCAGCCTTGAAGTTTTTGCATGACAGAAGGATCCAGCAGGAAGAGGAGACCCTGGGCAGACAGGAGATCAGTGACCTGTCATTGCAGAGAGAGCCGAAATATTTCAGAAGGCAAAGAGCATTGAAAAAAGCTTTATTGTCTAATTCTTACTACTTTTATAAGGTGTTCTGATACAGACTGAACATGGTTGGTGAACAGGAACAACACCTCTCTGATCCCATTGGTTAAACCAGAGAAACAGCTCAAATGTTTTGAGAACTAGAAAAGCAAAACACCACCTAAAAAAGATTGTTTTGAGAGAGTTGTTTGCCAGGATTGTTTTGAGAAGAAGCTTTCTTGAGAACCTTTTCGTTAGGAAAAAGTTAGCAGCTGCTAACAAGCTAAAATCTCTCAGACCCAGAAATATCAAGCCCACAGTGACCAGTTTGTGGTTTCAGTTCTCTGGCTCCATCACTTCCATCCCACCAAGGCCTCATGGAGTGTGAGGCCCTGCATGGCACGGGCAGGGATAGAAACTCTCCTGGAAGCAGCACGTGTCACCAGGAGAGTGGGGGAACCTCCTGTGGAACGACTCCTCCTCTCTTTGTGAGGACCCCTGAGGTGAGCACCGCCCCTGCACCAGTGATGATATCAAAGAGAAGCATCAAGAGCCAAATTTTGGGCTACTTTTAAGAGTAGAGGGCCAGCTTTTGGTTTTCACAAATGGAGAGAAGCCCTAGGAGGGCACGGTCTCTTCCAGGGCCAGCAGCCAGCCTGCCCCATTCCCAGTCTCCACACACCTTGCCTTGCCTGCCCTACCTCAGCAGCTCCTCATGGACTGCCAGAAACCCGGGTCACTTTTCCAGCCACGAAGCACTGAGGTGAGTCCAGGGTGTTTCTGTGTCCCCCTCACAGCAATGTCCCATGGTCCATCAGAAAGATGCCTCAGGAGTGCAAGAACCTGTCATTGCTCTAGGGGAACCCCAAAATTTAAAAAAGAAGAGCTACCTCCACAGCAAATAGAAATTTCCTCCACAGCTGAGCCACAGGAAGAGGGAGTGGTGGGGATGTGGAAACAGCATCACTGAATAACCAAACCTGTTTGAGAGCAGGTCATAGAAACATGGGATGGTTTGAGTTGGAATGGACCTTAAAGCCCATCCAGTGCCACCCCCTGCCATGGGCAGGGACACTTCCACTATCCCAGGTCACTCCAAACCCTGTCCAGCCTGGCCTTGGACACATCTTAGGCTCTAATGCCCAATGGCTGTAGCTGATCTTGTCCAAACCTGGCCTCAAACGCCTCCAGAAATGAGACAGCCACAACTTTTCTGGGCAACCTGTACCTCACCATCCTCACCACAAAGAACTTCCTCCTAATACCTACATTTGCTAATATCTAACTTGATTTCTCCCATTATTTCAGATTTTATGGACCCCTTTTATCTTCAGACCCCCACCAAGCTGTGCTCCCAGTGCCTCCAAGGCCCCAGCTGCTCCTGCCTCTGGTCTCTGCTGCACTGAGAGCAGCATCACCTTGATGGAAGAGGAATTTCTAGAGGAAAGTGTTTGGAAAACAAGGAGCAGCCCGAGGAGAGCAAAGCTGTTCAGCTGCAGGGCTGCAGGGTGTCCCTGTGCTGGGAGCAGTGCTGGCTGCACTTCATCCCCCTTTATCCAGAGGCTGCAGACTCGAGATTCCGCTGGTGTTGAATTCCCGCTGTGAGGGCAGGACGCCTCCCCTGATACACCCGGGAGCTCCTCGCTGCTGGTTGGGAATTTCCAACGGGATGCTTTCTCATCGGAAAATGCCAATACGCTGAAATCAAAGCCCGTTGTGGGAATGTACCAGTTTCAGGGAATCTTTCATGGGAAACTTCTCCTCAAGCCCAGGCTGGAGCTTTCCCCTGGGGAAGTGTGAGCAGGGGCTCTCCACACCCCACATCCCCGTCACCTGGCAGAGCTGGTGGTCCCTGAGCATGGGGACACCCTCACCCCCTCTGTGTTCTCCCTCGCCGGTGTCCCCACCCCCAGGACCCCTCACCATGAGGTTCATGGCTCCACAGATGGATGTCACCCCTGAGAACCGATGTAACCTCCGGGACGCTTCCCCCGAGGGCAGGACATTACCTCAGACATGCCAAGTGCAGGTTGCATGTGAAGCCACACTCGCTGGTGAGTTTCTCTTCTAGATCACGGCTCCAACAGCTTTTCCTGAGAAAAGCCAGGCAGAGCCTTGGGATCACCCTGAGGGTGGGCTGGGAATGGGCTCAGGTTTGGGAGAAGCTCCCACGCAGGAGCTGGGCTCTGTTCTGCACGGAGCTTGCAGGGCGCTGTGGTGGCACGGGGGGTACCCGAGGGTCCCCTGCCCACAGGGGCTTTCCCAGGTCCCTGGCAGGCTCTGCGATGGCCGAGACAACAGCACCATCTGGTGACTCTGCTGGGCCTGGGAGAGGATTTTAGGGATGGCCCCGAAGCTCCCTCTCGCGGATCCTGCAGCCAGCGGGTCACACCAGCCCAGATGTTCCTCCGCAGGCTGGACAGGGCTTGGAGCAACCCGGGATAGTGGAAGGCGTCCCTGCCCATGGCAGAGGGCAGAATGAGATGGGCTTTAAGGCGCTTTCCAACCTAAACAATTCTGTTATCCCACGATCCCTTGGATTGGAGGGTTGGGAGCAGGCGTGAGGGCAAAGCAAGCTTTGCAGCCTGCCTGCTCCCCAGAACAAAAACATTGGAGAAACCACTCCTGGGCATGGCAGGACACGGCACGTTCACCCCAAAGTTCATCCACAGCACCCAGGATCCACACGGGGATGTGGTGCAAGCAAAGGTTTATCCCTGGGGCGGGCAAGGCTGGATCTGACGGCTCAGACTGTGCCTGTGGAGCACGACACACGGATTTAGGAGCTCCCAGGTCCCACTGCATTTGTTCCTCCCAAAAATGTGAAGAGCTTGGGTCCCTCTTGAGGTGCTCAAAGCCAAGGGAGGTGTCTCCACCTGTCCCTGCAGTGCTGGGGCCTGCAAGCACAACTCTTACAGGCAGCACAACTTAAACTGACACGTTTATTGGCAGTTTAAGGTTGTTTCAGGAGGCTGCTCCCTGCAAACACACTGTTGCAATGCTGCTGCTGCCTGCCAGGCTTTCCACACCTGCAGCATCAGAGCTGGCACTTTAATGGGATTTGGGACAGTGCTGGAGGGGATCTACTCATAGGAAGCTGTTCCTTCTCTTTCCCACGTGATTTCTTCCCCTACTGCAACCATTTTCTAATTTCACATCATGATGAAATTGGGTCCTTCTCAAGCTTTCTCCCAGAAGGACCCAGAGGGCTCAGAGATTGCAAAACCTCCTGGTGCCACCTTATCTGCCAGTGCTTGTGCCGCACTCCAGGCCAAACACAGCTGCTGCCAAGCACAGGAGATGAACTTTCTCTCAAGGACAAAACCAGCGTAAGGAGCTTTTTAAAGGGTGTTAGGAGCTTTAGCTGTAGCTTTAGTTCCGTGTTTGCCCCTCCACAGAAGGACTGTAAGTCCTGCTCTCTCACGCTGATCTCACACCCGGATGGTTCAGGGTACCTGTTGTGTGCTCCTCTCCCTCAGCCACGTAATTTTCCTCTCAAGCCACAGCAAAGAAGGGCAGATTTTGCATAAATTCACAGAACCATCACAGTTGGAAGAGACCGTCAAGACCGTCGAGTCCAACCACCATCGCAGCAACATCCTAACCACCCCATAACCACGTCCCCAAGTGCCACATCCAGACACCACCACCTTCCTGGGAAACTTATTCCAAGGCCTGACCACTTTTTCAGCCAAACTTTTTTCAGATACCCAGTCTGAACCTCTCCTTCATGCAACTTCAGGCTGTTTCCTCTGGTCCTTTCATTTGAGACATGGCAGAAGAGCCTGATCACCACCTCACCACACCCTCCTGGGGAGCTGTAGGAAGGAGGTGTCCCCTGAGCCTCCTCTTCTGCAGACTGAACAAACCCAGTTTCCTCAGCTACTGCAGAGATTTCAGTCCTGTTCCCCTCATTCCCTCCATGCAATCTGACTTTTTCATTCCTAATCATTGTGCTGGGGAACTGTTCTCAGCCCTCCTGCATCCTCTGCCTCCCTGCTCCATGGAGACACTTTTCCAAGGCTGCCAGGACCTTTCCACACTGGAGTTAAGCCTAGCCGTGTCCCTCGCCTCGTGCACTGAACCTTCCAGGGAATATCCTGCCTGCTGGCGTGCCAGCCTTGTTGTTGTCCACTCTGGATGAGATAATGTCTCTCAAATCTGCATCTCTGACACGAGGCCGTCCAACCCCCTTTCACTTGTGGCTGCATTCCAGCTTCAGGACAGAAATGACCAGGATAAATATGAGAAGTTAGTGACATTCTTGGCTTGGGAATCGTCAGCCTGGCGTGGAAAGGAATGAGATCAAAAGAGATCAGTGTTATTTTCAAGGCCTTGTTTTGTGATGCACCGTTCCAAAGAGGCTTTTGGGCTCCAGGTGAACCTTGCCGAGGAGGGTGGAACAGGTTATTTTTGTTGATGGAGCACACTGGGACAAGAACAGCCTCAAAAAAAAGAATTGTGGTGAATTGTGGCTGCACACTGTTTTCCTCAAGACAGAAGAGCCAAGGGATGGACAGGAATGCATCCTGCTTTTCCAGGCAGGTGCTGGCAGGAATATTGCCAAAAGGCATTGTGACTGCCTGCCTCCCAGGATAAGGGGATTTTCAGATGGGATAAGGCTCTCGGAAAATGCAAGGATGTGTTTGAAAGTGTGTTGAGAGTGGCAGCCAGAAAAGCAGTTTACAGAATTCACTTGCATGGATGAAAGGAAAAGCTTAATGGTCCTGACGGAGCGTTGGAGCCCAGAGCAGCCTTGGTACAATAAAGGCACATTGGCTTTTGAGGTAGTGATGAAGTGCAGTGCTGGGAACCACCCACCAGTCATGCCAGGAAAGCTCCAGTGTCTTCATCACTTTGTCACAAAAGGAGCAACGAGAAGCAATCTCCATCCTCTCAGAGTTCCTTGTTCCAACAGAACCTCTCCCAAGGCTGCCTCCAGAGGGGCATGGGAAGCGATCTGAGTGAGAAATCAGCGTGCAGCTTGCTGCTGGTGTTTGCAGCACGTGCTTGCTGGTGATGAGGGGGGAATCCAAGACTTTCTGTTGGCCTAATCAGATAAAAATCTTGCAGAAATCCCTGGTGGTGCAGGAACACGCTCTTGTCACACAGATGAATTCCTCCAGTGGCCCTGACGGTACAGGAGGCAGATAAGCACCACAATATCTGTTGAGGAGAGATTACCCAGAGCTAAGGCTCTAAAAGTGGCTGCAAACACGAGCAACCTGGAGAATACTTTACAGACAGAGCATTCAGCAGCACTTTTGCAGTAAACAAGTCACAAGAGCTCTTGGCCATCAGAGGGAGGGAAGCTGAGCTCTGTTTGCTGTGCTGGGACTTGTGTCCTGCACTCTGTGCCAGCCAGGCTCAGAGAGGATGAGCCCCTGACCTGCCAACCTGCCCTGATGGAACCCCAGCTCACCTCCTGTGGTTCTTTCACCCCATCCTGTGCTGTGAGAGTGCCCGAGACACCCAGAAATGGCACCACTTATCACAGAACCCCAGAATGGTTTGGGTTGGAAGGGATCTAAAAGATGATCTCTTTCCAAAATCCCTGCCATGGGCCGGGACACTTCCCACTAGCCCAGGTAAGTGGAATTCTAGTCCTTCTAGTGGAAGACCAGTGGATTTCTCCAAGGGCTCATAGCTGCCCTCGGGGCGCTGTGCATGTCTCAGCCTCCCAGCAATCAAGTGAAGCTATTAAATATCAATCACTTCCCATGAAGTTGACGTTTTTAATCCCCACGCTGTCTTCTCTTTTCACACACTGGTGACTGGGGCCTTTCCCCACTGTGAGGGCTTTTCTCCCCTCGCCTTATTGCTCCCTCCCACTCGCAGCCGAGAATTAAAAGACATAATAAAGAGCCCTTGAAGCGGACGGGGGGGTGGGAGCGGTGCGTAAAAATCAAAAAGCAGGTTCCTTGTTGGAGCCAGGGATTCATCTGCCTCTCCCCGTGGAGATGAAGAGGCCCTTTCACCCCAGCAACCAGAAGGCTGAAGCTGGATATGTGCTCAGCAGCGCGGCCGGGCCGGGAGCTGCCGGCCCGGGCTGTGACGGCGGTGACATTTCTACCTCAGATTAGAGGGCACGGTGCAAAACCGCATTACAGTTGCTGGGGAGACTGTCCCTTCATCAGGCTGCGGGCTTGGGAGAGAGCTGGGGTAGCCATGGCACGGGGCCCAGCGTGGCTCCCAGCCTCAGTGCCGAGGAGGGTTAATGAGAGCGGCCCGGCCCGCCCGCGCTGGCCCAGGCGGGAGCCCAGCGCCGGCAATATCCCCAGGCCGGGCCCCGCCGCGCTCTCCGCTGCCGCCCGCCGCTTCTCATCACAAATACCCTCTTAGTATGAGCTCACGGGGGGACAGGGCCCACACAAAGAGAAAGAAAAAGCTGCCTGCTAGAAAAGCAGTAATTACAGGGCTGGGGCTTTCCTGCAGGAGGATTCATACGGATTCGACATGGCGGTGGTTCACACGTCCGGACCCTCCAGGGGCAAGCGCCTGGTTTGATTTCATTATCAGCAAGCTGGGCTGCCGGGAGACTCCTGCCCTGAAATGAGTCCCCAGAAAGGGAAAGTTGCACTTCTTTTATTAGTGGCTTTGAAAGCAGTTTTGCTGCTGCCCCTGGAAGCCTCTGCACTTGCTCGGGCACGGGATGGGAGAGCACCAGTGCCATGAGTTGGCCTGCCAGCACCAGTTAGCATGGGAAAATGCTGCATACAGGTAAAGCCTTATCAAAGAAGGGTCTTGTTACCCTTGTAAAATCATGGCTCAGGCCTGCTACTTTGGCTAAGTAGAAGAGGACTATGGGAAAGTGACTCAGCTGAACTGGAGCTAGAAAAACAAGGTATATAACCAGTATATGTTCACATCACGGTGTATGGTGGTTGGTTGAATGATGTTTGTCGTGATTTAAATCTATGTAACTTAAAAAGGCCAGGGTTTTGCAATAAAGTGGCTCTTCTTTGCACCTCCCTGGGGACTGTGACACTACAGATCCTCACCCAGAGGAAAACTTCCTACAGAATCCCAGAATGGCTTGGCTTGGAAGGGACCTCAAAGCCCATCCAGTTCCAGCCCCTGCCATGGGCAGGGACACCTTCCACTCCCCCAGGTTGCTCCAAGCTCTGTCCAGCCTGGCCTTGAACTTCCAGGGATGGGAATCCACATCTCTCTGGTCTATTATTTATATGTGGTCACCATCTATTTTAGCAAAAGCTGGTGGACTCAACTCTTCAAACATCTCCTAACCTCAGACATGTGGAGACTCTGCTCTCACAGATAAGTCAAATCTCTGTCCTTAGACAAGGGAGGTAAAACAGGATCCATGTGTAAACGGATGCAGATGAAGTCTCCCAGGAAGCAAACTTGATCTTTATGTACTCACTTGTCACAGGTATTGTGTGATTTTCCCCAGCTCAGCACGCAGAGCGTGGCAGTGTTGGGATGTTTGCACAGCTCTGTGTCAGGTAAAAACCCCATTTTACACCTGGGTGGAATGAGGGCTCAGATTAACCCGGCCAAGTCATGCAGGAGCTCTGAGGGAACCCAGCCTGTCCCCTTCCTGCTCAGACAGCGTGTTAGATACCTCTCCCCCTCCCTAATGCCTCCTCAGATATTGCACACAAACCTGAACGGGGGCCTGTTTGGGGTCACTTTACACCATTTCTCTGGAAAATGCATCTCAGGACCAGATTTTCACCTTGCTTGGTGCTTTGCCAATAACTCTGGGACACTTATAGGACACTTAGCAGTGGCAGGGCTGATGACGAGACAGAAACCTCAAGGGGTGATGTTTCTGCCTTTAGAACACACACTTTTAGGCAAGTTACCTTGTTCCTCTGTGGTTTTATGATGTGCACAAGACAAGGACCAGCACATCAATCCACTCTGCAGTCCCAGAGGTGAGTACACTCATTTGATGACAAACAGTAAGAGATCTGCTGTCATGGGCAGAGCCCCCAGGAGCAGAAGTCACTTCATTCCCTGTAAGCTCACAAACAGCATTTACCTCTGTGCTTGTGGGTGTCTGAATCCATTATTCTTGGAACAAATGCAAACTGAAGTCTGGGTTTCAGGTAATCCAATCTCCTACTAAAAAAAAAAAATAAATCCAAGAATGGTTTGGACTGGAAGGGACCTTAAAGATCATCGTGTTCCACCCCCTGCCATGGGCAGGGGCACCTTCCACTATCCCAGGCTGCTCCAAGCCTTGTCCAGCCTGGCCTTGGACACTTCCAGGGATCCAGGGGCAGCCACAGCTTCTCTGTGCCAGGGCCTGCCCACCCTCACAGGGGAGAATTTCTTCCCAGTATTTAACCTAATTCTACCCTTCAGCTTAAGGCTATCCCCCCTTATCCTATCCCTACATGTCCTTGGGAAAAGTCCTCCTCCAGCTTTCTTGGAACTCCCTTAGGTACTGAAAGGTGAGTTCTGGAAATGAGTCCCAGGTTAATGGTCTGGCTCCTCACAAAGACAGGCTGACTCACAAACTCAGGCTGACTCACAAACTCAGGCCCCAGCCCAGCATTTGGTTTCCAAACACGCCGAATGTTGCTTTGGTTCTCTCTCTTAATTCCCATCCTCTTTTCTTTCTCTCTTTATTTACTTCTTTATTTCCATGGGTCTTAATTTCCTGCACTCCGAGCCCCGCTGAGCCCAGGCAGTGCCGACATGGGACTGCACTCCCCAGCCCTTCCCTGCTCAGGGAAAGGTCAGGGATGGAGGTTAGTGTGGCGAGAAGAAAGGCAGCAGCAGACAGACAGAGAGCTCTCATAAAGGTCTGGCTGTGAGCTTCTCTGAGAAAATGTCAGCTTGGGGAGGCTGTAACAGCTTTAATCTGCAGTACAAGAGGATTAAAAGACTCGTTCTCACAGGACAAAAGGCAACGGAGGGAGCGGAAGGAGCGGAACAAGGGGAGAATGAAGCCTGCAAGGGGAGGAAGGGAGAAAGTTAAAGAGCTCAACTCTAAAGAGCATCAGGGCTTAAAGAGCTCCGGTCTGGAGTGTAATAAATGTGAAGTGGCCTGCACAGAAAAGGGGCTTTGGCCAATGGCTTGGCTTTGCTTTTTCACACTAAGCACACACACTTCAGGCTGCTTCAGGCAAGGCAACTTGTTATGTTTGGCTTTGTTGATTTTCAGGGGCAAAGGAGTAGGAGGGGGAAGCAGAAGGTTAATGAGGCTCTGCCAGATGCGACACTCTGGAGGAGCAGTGGGCATTCTGTGTTTTTAACAGTGGTTTAGGGGCTTTGATCCTCACCCCTGCTGTCCCTCAAACCCTCCTTGTCCTCGAGGGCCAGGGTGGAGTGGAGGGGCCTGGGAACAGGAAGGAAGTACGTGGAATTGCAGGACGCTGTCCTCAAGTACTGCTTGAGCAACCTTTTCACCTGCTCAGCAAGGCTGGGAGAGGAAGAGTGGGATTGAAAGGGTAAGGAAAGAAGGAGACTTCAAATGCTTTTCAAAAGCAAAAAAAAAAGAAAAACCAACTCAATGCATGAGTTGCAGGAGATGTAAAGGCCAAGGAGCCACCAACACAGACAGGGAGCTCTGCTCCAAGAGGGAAACCAGGCACTCCAAACCAGCTCAGGTACTGCAGGAAATGGGGGCTCTCAGGGCTGGACCCCAAACCAAGGCAGGGCTGCTCTGCCTGATCAGCAAGGTTTGGACGTGGCAAATATTCTTGAAGGCAGGAGGACTTTTCCCCCATCAAGGACATATTTTAGTCTCCCAAAATCTTTGCAGAAATGACAGGAGAGGAAGGTAACACATCCCCGAGTTTCTCCCATGCACACACTCAGCAGCCTCAGGAACTGGCAGAGGAGAAAAGCAGGTTTCCAGCAGGCACTGAATTCAACAGGGCTGTAACAAGTTCTCTCATCTTCCACGTTACCCATTCCCAGCTCCACAGCCTTACAAGCCAGGAGAGATGCACCAGGAGAACACCAAACACAATCAAATAAATGTCTCAAGCAGCTTTTCCCTGTTTGAGCAGCTCAGCACAGTGCTGGGGCCTGGCTGGTGCTCTGTGCACAAATTCTACTGAGAGGGGAGAAAAAAACCAACTTTGTAACATAATAAGCAAGTTCCAGACAGGAATTAAAGAGTATAGCTTATCCAGTGGAGACAGGGCCTGCAGTGGCATTAAGGTAGGAAGAATACAATTACCTGACCTGGACTGGGGCCAGGATAATGGTATTCATTTATTTCAACAAAGCCAGAAGTGCCAAAACCCTGGATTTTCCATTTCAACCCTAAAGATGGCAAATCACAGCACCCTGATTTCATTCCTCCAACTTTTGGCTGGACAGAATCTTCCTGCTAAGGGTGAAGAATTAACACCCACCTCACGTGGCAACGGTGGGAGAGCTCACCCTCAGCTTCACGTGGGAAGCCCCATGGCATCCCAGTGCCATTCCAGGATCCCCAGGCAATGCCTGCATCTTGCAGCCCCCAGAGCATCCTCCCACTGCCCATGGCTCGGCTGCAGGCGGCCAAACCAGGCACAGGCACAACTTCAGCTCCAAGCACAGCCCCGAGTTTGATCTGGTATTAATTATCCTGTTCTGCAGAGATAAATGCTTAATCCTCTGGCTGTTGACACTGGAAATGGCCCAATCCAGCCCGGGGTGGATATTATCCCAGGGAACTTGGCTTCAGCCGTGATCCCACATCATGTGCTGTACAAATGTTCACTGGCTTGCAGGGAATGGATTTCATAGGGTGCATGGGCTCCTTCCGTGGCACAGCTAATCCAGAAAAATATATGACCCAAACATTCATTGTATCAGGTTTTTCTTCTTTCCTCTTAGTTTTCCTTTGACACAGTATTACAGATTTCAGGTGGAATTCCTCCTTTTCACACATTCCCTATTTCCTTACAGCTTTCCTACTCCAGCACTGATAGCAAGGAAAGCTTCCTAAGCAGCATTGCCCAAGGGGAGATGCACAATCCCTGCTTCTAGGGGAGCCTTGCCCAGTTTGCCAGAAGAAAGGCAGATGATCCACATTGCTTCCCTGGTTTTAGACTCCCTGGAGAGCTGAAATCAAGGAGTTTGTGTCAGGGGGACAGCAGCAATGCTGATGGGGTGGGAAATTGCTCTGATTTCTGGCCGAGATTTAAGGACTTAGTTCTTTCCCCTGTCTGAGCAGCCCCACTTGTGCCAGGAGGGAAAACCTGTCCCCTACCCACTGCCCTGCCACCCTGGCCATGCATTTTGTGACACCTGGGAGACACCTCCGAGACACCTCCCCCCTTCCCACTCACACCCAGCCTCTTCCCCACTTGTTCTTCTCTTCCCCTTAGAGACCAAAGGCAAATTTTCAACTCTGACAGAGAAGTAAGTTTGAAATAAAGTATTCTTGCACACAAGCACATGGGAATGAAGGTTTGCTCCCCATGTAACAATGAAACGGGTTTTCCAGACAGCACAATTCCACACAGACTCCAACAGCACCACAAATAGCTGATACAGAGGGTTGGGTACAGGAAATAGGACAGGCAGTCAGTGCATGATGGGACTTCTTTCCCCTAAAAACACAGTTAAACAGGTTTTTAGCTTAGAGTGGTGCCTTGGAGCTCTACACCACTGCACTCATACACAGGAGCAATCCTTGCTTCCAGGAAGCTTCCAGTCAGCTGTGGGAAACCAAGGCAGTGGGGAGGGAAGCAGTTTGCAAAAATCAGCAAGTGGTGGGCTGGAGGCAGATCACACAGCCAGAAGGACCTGGAGAGGGAGAGCTGAGCACCCACCTGGGGCAGGTACTGCTCTTTACCTAACGTGACACAAGGCTGCAACTCTTTATGGAGATCAAATCTGGCTGCTCTCACCACCTGCCCTTTAGAGAGGTGACTGGAGCCTTCTGCAAATTCCTTCTGCAAATTCCTGAAGAAAAAAAAAAGGAGCTTGCTGGGAATATGACACACTGAGCGAGCTTAAGTTTTTTTGTCAACTTTGTTTGTTTTACCAGAGCAGTTTTACTAGTCTTAGTCCAATGGAAATAAACTTTCAGTCCACCTGAATGCAGAAGTTTGTATCTGCCACCATTGTGCTCACTTTAATCCCAAGATCACAGTGAGGCAAAGAACTCACAGTAGAAGAAAAGCTGAGCTTTTTATTGGATTTGTTTTAGTCCTGCTTTTTATTGGATTTGTTTTAGTCCTTAACAACAGGATGCAGACAGGGGCTATTTGCTCCTGGGCACTTCACCTCAGCTGTAAGGCTGTACTACCATCTCCAAGGGGAGAATGGGAATTTGAAGCCCAGCCAGTGAGAGCATGAGAAAAGGCTCAAACCTCTCATATCTGAGACCAGAAAGGGTGTTCTGGAGAGTTAAACAACCATTTTGCAATTCAAACTCCTTAGGGCTGTTCCCAACTCCCAGACTGCCTTCAGAGTGCACATAAGTAAATCTCCTCTCTCTCTGTCCCAGCTCTTTGGAGCTTAACACAGAGGGGGACGTTGCTGCTGGGACCATCCCAAAGCATTGCTGCACCAGCCCAGCAAAGCACCAGCTCCCAAACTGGCAGTAATCACTAATTATTTCCATCTGGAGCACTGAATATTCAGTCATTTGCAGAATTTCAGAGATGGGGGTTAAAAGCAGGGAGAGTTTGGGCTTCCTGGCAAAGGAGATTGTCAGCTCATCCTTCCAGTGCCACATCCAGTGTGTGTAGGGAGAGGTTCAAGCTTTTGCCCTAACCTGGAGCTGGCAATGGATAATCTACACTCCATCATCCTGTTCAGCAAAGCATCTGAATATTATCCCTAACCAATGACAGACCACAGTCCTGGAGCTCCAAAGCCACACAATGAATTAGGAAGCAGCAGCAAACAAGAACACCAGGAACATCTGGGAAGCCACCAAGCACAAGGGGGCTCTGCTGCATCATCTGTGGCTGCTGGCCCCGTGCCCCCTCCTGACAGCTGGGGTGGGAGCAGGAGCAAGGAGGGAAACAGGAGCCTGGCACAGAAAGACAAGGTGAAGGAGCTGCTCCCAGCAGATATTTAAGGATCTATCTGAGTCCTGCTTCCCAAACTGCTGCTTGGCCATTTGGGATTATCCCAAAGCATTCTCCACCTCATCTACTCTTAAACTACTGAACACCCTTCTTCTCCAAGCAGGTGGCCAATCTATCACCTCCAAAGCCTCCCTGCAGAGAAATGGCTCCAATAGTGATGCAGAACTGATTTCATGACATTGGATTCTGCCTGGTCTTGGATGTCCTTAGAGCTCCTTAAAAATTTATTTGCTTGCAGCAAAATGATCCCTCCCTGCATTTTCACACAACAGAAGCAGAGAGCAGCTCACACTGTTGTGTATCCATTATTAAGCAGCTCCTTTGGGAGGAGCAGAACAGGCATGTTGGAGTTACACTGCCTTCTCTCCAAACATACCGTGGAGCATCCTGCTCCAAGGAACTGCAGGCAGTCTCTTCCAGCCTGGTATTCCATGGTTCTGTGAGATGAAACCATCTGGTAGTGCAGCACAGACAGTGCATGTGGTCCTGCATGGTTCCCTGTGTGGGGTCTCTGACCTGCAGGGAACACCTTCAGCAGCCAAGTCCAGCAGTGGTCAGTCTGTGACCAGCCCATTTCTCCCAGAAAATACACCAAAGCAGGTCACCAAACTGCTCTGTTGGTGCATCTTCTGAGTCCTTTTGTACTCCCAGGAACCTGATTGCTGAGCAACGTTAAATGTTCACAAAACCACCCAAGTCTTGGACAAGCTGGAGAAGCAGCTCCAAATCCACGTTCCATGAGCAGCTCTCCAGAGCCCTGCACAGAGCTGCTGCAGCAGCAGGCACAGCAAAGCAAAGCCCAGTGACACAGGCATGAACAGCAGAGCTCAGGCAGGCCCTTTGCTGGGGCCTCAGTCCTGGCTGTCCAGGATTCCCCCAGGCCCAAGGTACTCCTTCCTCTTCCAGAGCTTCCTGTGACAACCACGTTTGTGTGGGAGCTGATTTATTTGCTGTGTCCCACATGGTCAGCTCCTTTTGTCCTCTGCCTTCCAGGTGACTGTCCCAGGGACTAAAAGGTGACTCAGAAAGGAGAATATAAGCAAATCCTAAAGTCCAGCCAAGCTACCACTCCTCCCCAGCCTGAGGAGAGTCCCTTTCCCAGGATCACAGCCTGCCTGCACCCTGCTGTTGGAAGGAGAACTAGAGCGGTGGCAGGGAGAAGGAGCTGATCTTTGTCCCTAAGGCAGGGCAGCACCTTTGACCCCTGCTCTCAGCTCCCAGGTGTTTGGGGAGTTGGATGCTGAACTTCAGGACCACATTCCATCCTTTGCCCACCTTCCTTCTGGTGACACAGATGGTGCAGAGCAGGCACAGGGCAGGCTGCAGGCACAGCACTGCACCTCCCTTCACCCGTCCTGCACAAACATCAGCCAGATCCCATCACACCAACTCTCTCAGTGCCAGGTGCACCCTGAAGCCACAAAACCAAATCTCCTGTGTTCTCTGCCTGTAGATGTTGGAGATGTTCAGAAGGGTGGGGCGAGACCACAGGGTTTGTGGTTCCTTCTCCAGCTGGTCAGGCTGGTTCATTCCAGGCTCTCCATCGGGTCAGCAATGGAACAGATGCTGCACAGCATCTCTGGCCCCTCACACTGGCTTTGATCCACCACCCAGCTGAAACAGAAGCCTGGGAGCAGCTTCATTTGGCACTGGCTGGAGAAAATCCTTGCAAGAAGCTCCCAGGCACATTCAGTAAAGGCTGAAAATCCAATCACTCCATGCCTGTGGCTGCTTTTCTCCTCCACTGCTGGGGCACCAGCCCTGGTTAAAGTGCTGGGACACCTTTGTCTGGGCCACTGCAGGCACACGGTGTGGCAGCTGCAGCCTCAGGCTCCTTGCTGGAGCCCTTCAGAACCAAGAACTCCAGCAGAATGTCCAGAAGGCAGAACACCAGGTGCCTGGAATGGAGAAAAGACAAAGCTTAGGCTGGTCAGGGCGTGGGAGGCAAAGCTCAGCACAAAGAAGGAGTGTTCCAATGCTCCAGGGGAGAGGAACAATACTGGGTCCCCAGAGGAAATGTTTTCAGAGGTGGTTCAGCTTTTTTTCACCTCCCCCAAACCAGTGGGTGTTGAAGCTGCTGAGAAGCACAGAAAACACAAATGCATCTTCTGGAGCAAAAAATGGATCACAGGCTCATTGAAGATAGAAAAGACCTCTGAGATCATCGAGTCCAACCTGTGCCCAATCCCCACTTTGTCAATCAGACCAGAGCACTGAGGGCCATGTCCTGCTGTTCTCTGGACATCTCAGAAGATGGGGGCTCCAACACCACCCTGGGCAGCCCTTTTCAATGTTTAACAACCCTTTCAGTGAAGAAATACCTCCTGATGTGCAGTCTGACCCTCATTTCTCTGCTGTCCCTCACCAAACCCAGGACAGACAGAAATATCCTGGGAATAGACAGAAACATCTAGTTTGGGAATAGACAGAAACATCCCCTACACAGACCTGCAGCTCCTCCAGAACCAAACTAACCCAAGATTTGTCTAACTTCCCTGACATCCACTAACTAAGCAGGCCAAACATGACTGACTCAATAATCTGCAGCCAGACTGAGGTCCTGGACATGCAGATGCCTCCTGATATTTCAAGTCAGGGATAATAAGCTGGATGTGTTCAGTGCCAAGCAGCACTGGCAAAAGCCTGGGCACAGCTCTCAGAGCCCAGCAGGGCAAGGAACACAATCACATACCTGTTTATCACAGGCTGGCTCAGTGACTCCAGCACCAGGTTCCAGCTCATCCGACACTTACTGGTCCCAAGGATTTCTTGGATCACATCTGGAAGTGTTGCAGACAAAGCCTTAGGCACTGCATCTTTCCACAGGTCAGTCTTCTCCTGGGGGTGCTGAATCAAAGCTTATGATGGTGCTCTGAGGCTGGGACAGGAGGGGGTGCCAGGAAAGCATTCCTGGCTAGAAGGGCACATCCCAGCAGGGCTTTTTCATTCCCAAAGGACAGGGAGGGCCCTTTACACCACATCAAGGAGTTAAAAGTTCAGACTGCACTCATATGGATTAGGCAGCAACTGCTTTAATGCCAAAGGTCCCTGGGTCAAACTGCATGAGAGGGAAATCCAGTGCAGCTGGGCTCAGGATTTCAGTCCAGAGGAAAAGCCAGAGGCTTTGCATGGTGACTTTCCTCACCATGGGACCCTGTGGCAGCAGGTGGGAGCAGAGCTGTCCTGAGCCCTGCCTTGCTGAGGCAGCTCAGCAGAACTGTGAGCACTGAATCATGGCCTGGCTGCATACAGGAATTGCCCAGACACACATCCCTTCCCTCCAAGCTGGGCTGCTTCCCAAATCCTTACACAAACTATCCAGAACTGGAAAACTCTGGGTTTTGCTTGCAGGAAACCATCAAACCTCAAGGGTCATGAAGGTTTCCCAGTGCCTTGGCACGAGCAGCATCCATCTCTGCATTTAAGCACATTTCCAGAGATTGCAGTGCACTGGAGTGTTCCCCAGCCACTCTCCCACCCCAAGGGCAGCTGACAAGTGTCCAGGACACACTTACTGGGCAGGATCCCCATCAGGCTCTGCAGGGCCTGCTCTGCTGTTGCCTTCTTCTGCTCCTCTGTCCTGGGGGGTTTAGGCACTGCTGGTAGAACTCCTCCAGGCCAGATGGATTCCTGGAGCAACTGGAGGTACTGGACCCAGCGCTGGGTGCAGGTCAGGGTCACCATCTGCACTTCCAGCCACCTGCAGGAACAGGGAGGGGGAGAAAGGTCAGGAAAAGTCTGGCTTGGGACCAAGTTGGGATATGTCCACCCATCAAGAGCCCTGGAGGGGTAAATCAGCTTCCTTGAGTTTGTTAATGTGTGGTTTTCATGTCTGTACACCCAAGATTTTCACAAGTATTAATTAGCTGAGTTTTCCATGCACCAAAAGTGGGATATGTTCCCTGCATTATAGACAAATGGCAAAAGCAAAGGCCATGAAAAGCCCCAGCACCCTGCTAATCACAGGAACCCAAGTGAATCACTGGTCACTAAAGGCAGCCCAGCTCAGAGATACAATTGGCTTGAAGCTCCTCAGTTATCTCCAGGCACAACCTGAGACAGAGCTGGAGGAACTGGTGTTTAACTACAAACAACCCCCAGGAAGGACTGGACAGACATGAGCCCTGTCCTGGTACCTTCTGCTCCTCTCATCAGTCCCTCTACTACCAAGACAGTCAAGGATGTCTTTCCTGGAGACCAAAACACACTCCAAGGATGACAAGCCATGAATATCCTGATGCTTCATCCTCCTCTCATCCTGCTGTCCATGCTGCTGTGCTGTCCAGTCCTGCTCCATCCACTGACAGCAAGTAATGAAATAACAGAATCCCCAAATGTTCAATTTTAGGACCCTAAAGCTCATCTCATTCCACCCTGGGCAGGGACACCTTCTACTAAACCAAGCTGCTCCAAGCCTCATCCAACCTGGCCTTGGATGCTTATAAGGATGGGGCAGCTACAGCTTCTCCAGATACCCCGTGCCAGGGTGTCCCCACCCTCACAGCCAAGAATTCTTTTGTTCCCATCCAAAATCCAACAGAGCTGCTGATGGTCCCTCCCACTGGGGCAGGACTGTGCCCTTTCTACAGTAACCACCTGCAAACCCCCAAATCCCTGCTCCACAAAAAGGCTCGGAGGTGTTTGCAGCTGCACTGGGATGATGTGTCCCCACCACCCCAGGGCTGGCCAGGCACGTTCTAAATCAGCCACATGGATGGACCCTCTTGCCCAGATGTGAAATCACCTCCCACTACACAGCACAAGCCACAGCCATCAGCCAGAGCTTGCACTGCCTAAAATGTTTCCCCTCAGAATGAGGAGAGGCCATGGATGAATCCCACAGGATGGGTCCCTGGTTCAGCAGGACTCAGGGTGCAGCACTGCTGGTGCTGTTGGCCTCACTGCAGGAGGCTCCGGAGCAAGGCTGGGAGTGTCAGCGCTGGGGTAGGGAAAAGGTTTGTGATTTTGCCAGTTCTTCAAGACTCCCAGAGGACAGGAGTCAGGCAGCAGGGCCAGGAGACCCGTTCCTCTTGGCAGCTGGTGTTCGTGCTTGCAATTCCGTCACCACTACGCCCCGGCAGCTCCGAGTACATCCAAGAGCCCTGCCAAGCCAAACTTTATTTAACCTGCACTCTGCCAGACTGTCTGCATTCTTCCTGGGCGAGGCATTCGGGCCAAGGGTGTCCCTCCCCACACAGCTGGGGAGTGGGAACAGCAACAGCCCAAGGTAAGCAGGGCACAGGAAGCAGGTTGGCATCATGTGAGACGGGGCTGCGGCAGAGGAGCCCTTTGGCAGCAGGAAATGAGGTGCAAGCAGCAATTCTTGAGGGATGCACACCTAAGAAATGCCAGCTGGAAAGCAAAGGACATTAAAAAACCTGAAAAGGAGTCTTGGTGCAGCAGTAAGGCCTGGGATGTGTCAGAGCAAGGGACACAGTGATGTTCCCAGTGCTCCCAGGACTGGCACTGGAAATGGGGAAGCACATCCTCCATGCTCAGCATCGCCACAGAGCACGGATGCTGCTACAGGATAATGCCAGAGGTGCACACCTTCCACCTGTCCCAGAGGACAAAATGTCACATCCCAGTCCTGCCTGGGAAAAGCCATGTTGGAAATAAAATTAAAAGGGTTTTAATCTCCAGCCATCAGCAGATTTTAACACTCTGGATCATGGTAAACCCTCCAGCTATTCCCAACCAAATTAAAGTGTTAAACTGTGACTTCTCTAGGGGCAAGAGTTTCCATTAACACGGTTTTTCATTAACCTGGTTTTTCATTAACATCTTTTCTTACACAACCTGCTCTCCTAGCTGAGAAAACATCTGACAAGCAACAGAAGTTCAGAGACCTGGGGACAGAGCTGCAGAGTCAACCCTGCACCAAGGGGGATCAGACTGAACATTGACTCCAAACTCATTACAGCAACAGCCACTTTCCAGCCTTTAAAAGGTTGCAGAAAGCAAAGAACAAGCTTTTTTTTTTTTTTTTTTTTTTTGCTTAAAGACATTCCTAAAATAGCAAAAAAATCAAGCAAATAGTGGACAGAGAGAAAGTTGAACCTACAGAGGACAGCACACGTTTCCAGACAGCTCAAGAGCAAGCTGAGAACTGACAAATGCTGGAAGGCCCCACACAAACAACCTCCTGTTTCCAGCTCATGGATGTCCCTAAACCCACCAGAATTACGCAACAAGTAACACCTCTAAATGTGATCACACGTGCACATCCTGTGAGCAGGCGAGTGCTTACAGGTCTGGATTCCCAGAGTTGTGAAACACCATTGCTGGATTTTCTTCCTTAGGCTGGCAGCTTTGGGAAGCAGAGGGCAGGACCTGGGAATGGCTCCACACAAGCTCCTGAGAAGAGGCCAACTTGCCCCAGTACCTGGTGCTCAGACAGCAGGGGAAGGAGCACCCAAACACACAAAGTTTACAAGGAAAAGTCAAGGAACTAAACAGGTGATGGGACAAGAAAGAAGGAGAAACCAAAGGCAGGTGCACAGGGAACACTAAAACCCTTTTGCCAGTCTGTCAGTGTGTGCAGCCACTCCAAAGGCACTGGGAAGAGCAGAACTGTCAAGACTGGTCCATGTGGCTCTAAATCCACTCTGGGAGAACAGCTGAGGCTGCAAAAGAAAATCTCAGAACACAGTGACCTGTCATGAAGAGTTTTCCTCCCTCCTCTCAACCACAGTGAACCACCAACACCCATTTTGGGGAATCACATTCCGTTCCAACACGCACACAGGCTGCACCAGCAGCAGTTCAACTGTGAGGAGCAAAGTAATTCACCAAATCACAGAATGACCTGAATTGGAAGGGACTCACAAGGAAAAGTCAAGTCCAACTGCTGGCCTTGCACAGGATATCCCAAGAATGCCCCCTCAACCCTCACAGCTGGAGTTGCAACTCAGAGAGAGTCACATCAACTTTCTCAAAAATTCCTACCTGAGTAAACCCCAGCAAATGGCAAATTGACCTTTCCATCATGCAGATTTGTTGCACCAGGATTGGGATTAACACCTCAGGAACTCCAAATATCTGCTGGTTCAAAGCTGACCTTTACCAGCAGGTCAGAGATGATTTTTTGTGCTATTAAAGGCCTAAGCATTTGAGATTCATGTGCCACACTGAAAGCCCACACACACACTGCTCCCAGGTAGAAATAAATCCACCAAGAAACATAAATAAACCTCTCTTATTTTTTGTTTTTATTTTTGGATGGCTGATGAGTTACTATTTTCATTCTGCTATTTCATGAAGAAATAGCCTTAATAAGGAAGAAAAAAATAAACCCATCACAGAACCATCTCCTTTACACTTCAGCTGAGCCCAGAAATAGATAAAGTGATGGGCTCAGAATGCTTCAATAGTGCCCAATGCAAAGAGCCAGACTGCAAAGGCTACTGAGGCCTGGAAGATAATCTGGAGGGGCATAACTTGCCCATGCTGTAAGGCACCTCTGTTTGAAATAGCTGCTGGTAGAGGAATGAAATGGCTGCTAAAAAGAGCCAAATTAATGCCATGGTTTAAGCTGGAACTCCAAGGTCAGCTGAAGGGGTGCATTATGATGAGAAGGCCCTGGGAATGGAAACAAGGGCTGAGGGGTGCAAACCTTGGCCTGCCTTGGCCTCCCAGAAACAACAGGGGCTGCTGGGAGGGAGGAAAGGCAGGCTGAGAGTCAGGAACAGGTAAATGGGCTTGGTTTTACCTGGCTGCATCCACTCACTTAACTGGATTATCCAGGGAGCTCAGCTCAGCAAGTAAAGCCTGGACAGGTTGGATTTGCTTAGTCTGGGCATTCCAGATGTACTGAGAATGAACAAAGAGATGTAATACTCTCCAGATTTAGAACCACTTGCCAGAAGTGGGTAAAGCTCTGCTCATTTTGTCCATCAAGGTGAGGATAAGAACTGAGATCACTTCAGCTGAGGAACAATCAAGTTAAATATGCTGACTGTAATTGAAATCTGAAGCAATAGCAATTGTCATTTCCTCAAACCCAGGGGTTTTAAGCCTTTAGATAAAACACAAACTGAAGGCCAGGCTAGAAGACAACAAAGAGGAGAAACCCTCTCTGCTTTAGCTGTAGAAATACAAACAGCTCTACAAATATACATGAACTAGCATGTCCAGCCCAACAGTGACTGCTGCCCACCCCAGAACATGGCCCCCTTTCCCTGAGGAATACAGTGTGGATATCCAGAAGCTCAAAAAACTCCTGTGGGACCAACGTAGTGAAAAGGATTGAAGGAAAAAAGCAACATCTGGAAAACATGAGGCATTCAAGCATGACTCTGAAATTAAGAAAGTCTGGTGCTTAAATCATCAGACCATTCCTGCCTTACCAAAGTGGTAAGGCAAATTTGTTCCCCAAATTCCTCCTCAGATAATGCACAAGATTATCCTTAACTCAAGGGCTCAAGAGGAGCAACATTGCAGTGCTTTGACTGCAAAACCTTTCTGAGGACACCTTGTAAAAATGAAGCAACAGCTGCAGTGGGCACAGCAAGAATTAAAAAACACAAATGGAGAGTTTTTGCCTTGAGGCTCAGCTTTCAGCACCTGCTACCTGAGGCTAAATCCACCTTCTCCACATAGCAGAAACATGTGCAGCATGCTCAGCTCAGCACCTTCAAAGCAACCTCACACTTGTCATGGGTAAACCCTGTGCTGAGGAAGAAAACAGGAAAGAAAAGGAAAAACAACCTCCATAAATCAAAGAACACGAAGCATCCTAAGGCCTTTTAAACTTCTGCACCAAGTAAATTCTCCTTCCTGAAATGTTCCTCCCCTGCTGCCCTGGGAATGTTTAGAGCTGTCCTGGACCTGGCTGGGGACATCCTGGGCAGAGGGATCTTCCTACCTGCTTGACCCAGGCAGAAACCCTGGGAGATGTGGGTGTGCAGGACATCTTACTGTGGGGCAGAGAGGAAGAAAAAGAAATCATTCTCTTCTGTAGGCAACCATCCATCCCTGCAGGGAGGAAACCACCCCTTGGTGCTCAGGATTCTGTGCCATTTTATGTGCTGCTCCCTCAAAACACACCTGCTGCAAGAAGAAATCATGGAAACTCACAGGACTCCAACATCTTCACCCTGCAGTGAATTAACCGAATTGCTCTGGATTTTGCTTTTCCCAATCTAGATCCTCCTGTGATGCCTTGGGGCTCAGGGAAGGGGGGGAAGGTACGTGATTAAAATAATTGTCCCCAAACCCCCTTGATTTTTCACAAAGCATCCTGGCCTTTGATAACATCTTCTTCAAGTATTTATTGAGCCAATTAAGCTCTCAGTGGTGCCCCAGGGAGAGGCCAGGCTGTCTCAGCCAGGCCCTGCTTGGAACAATTGCTTCATTAGCCCACTCCAGGATCAAAATACATAAATCCACTATTAACCCTTCTAAAACCAGGCAAAACTAAAACCAACAGGGAGACATTACTTCCACTCAATCCTCTTCTTCTTTGTTCTATTTGAAATAGGAAGTTGTTGAGCTTTTTTAAATCCAGGAAGAAAGCTGGCATGTGTAACTGTTGAAACAGAATCAGAGTTAAAATAATGTTGCAATTATTATCAAAGCATGGAGTGCTGGCTTCATTCTAGTGGCTGTTTTTGGAAGAATGCTGTTTCTAGAAGAGGGAAAAAAATTTTGTTTGGGACAGAGATTCAAAGCCAGATCCAAAATTTCCAGGTGCTTGGAGACAACTGAATCGAGGCCCATTTCCAAGCTGATTTTATTTACTTTACATATACACATGAAGACACACAGAGTCCTGAAATCGCTTTTACTGACATACCACAGGCTGCAGTTCCTGCTGCTCCTCACGGCTACAACACAAACAGCCAAACCCAGAAATGAGGAGGAAGATGCCATGAGGTTGGTTCCCTCAATTCCCAACTCTGGTGCTGCTTTTAGCCTTGTTTATAGGGACAGGGACTCTGCTGCCACATACCTGGGCCTGCCAGCACAGCCCCTGCAAAGGTCCTCCTCAAACATGCCCAAATCCACTCCCCAGGTAACAAACCAGGAGAACGAGTGGACTAAGATGCCCCAGCTGCATTGGTATTGCATTTCTGCCAGCAGAACTCACACACAGCCCCTCCATGGATCCAGAACTCCCTGCCCATGGGCACTGTGCTCCCAGCACTCCCAGCCCAGGGGTGCTTGGCTGCTCCAGGTTTACTCAGGGACACTGAAGAGGGTCAGGCACCACTCTTTGCTGGTGGCACTTTCCAGTCAAGAGGATCAAGGTGGCTGCCAAGGGTCTTTGTGCCAGTTCTGCTGGCACAGAGATCAAAGAAAACCAGAGAAAATCAGAAAAAAGCACCCAGCAGTTCTCTGAAGCTCCAGACCTCCTTGACTTACAAGTGCCTGTGACACAGCCTGACAGCAACACACCAGACGAGCCCGACACCAAGGTGCCAGCATGAACTTGCAAGAACCAGTTCTCAAAAGCATGATGGTCACCTGCAATCAGTCTGAAAGCATCCCTGGCTCTCCACCAGGAATATCACCTCCTCAAATCTTCCAGTTTGGCCAGGGGACGAGGGCACATGGACAAAGCCTGGAGGAGCACAGGAATGACCCAAAGCAAAGACCAAGCCAAGCAATGCTGAGCTCGTGGGGAAGGCAGGGATGATTTGCATTTATTTTAACTCGTGCCCAGTGGAACACGACACCAGCAAAGCTGCCTGAGCAGCTCCACAGGCTCCTTTAGGGACAGGCACTTCCGAGCCTGGCACAGGCTCTGTGCCCCAGCCCTGCTCAGGTTCCAGGGCACAGACAGCCGGGGTGTGCTGAGACACCTTCCCCCACTCACTGCTTTGTGGCCATGGCTTTCTGTTGTGCTGCATGGCAAGGAGCCAGGAAAAGCTCACAGCCCAGGATGTGCCCCTCGAGTACTCCCAGGTCCATCCTTGGGATGCTGGCACTCTGCTGGGGTTCCCCTCTGGAAGGGGAAGCAGAGGTGGTGTCTGTCACCCTTGCTCCAGCCCTGTCCCCAGCTCTGCAGGGCACTGGCAGACCCCAGACCTGTGGCCACTGTGGGGACAACTGAGGGCAGGGTGTGGGGTCACAGCACGGCGTGGTTCGCGCGTTTGCTGCGTATTTTTAACACCTCTTTGACTCACAAGGCTCTAAAAAGCTCCCAGATTCTCCAAATGCTTCTTAGCTCTTCCACCGAACACCGGAGCCCAGAATAGCGCCATCTCCCCCCCTTTGCCAACAGGTTCCTGCCGCAGCCTCCCAGGGGAAGAGGAGATGACCCCTGCAGCCCGCGGGAGGGAAGCGGAGCCGGACAGCGGCGGGAGCGGGGCCGGAGCAGGGCAGCGGGTTTGTTTACAGGCACGGCCCCAGCACGCAGAGAGGCTGCTGGAAGCAGTCCCCGGCCCCAGGGTCATTCCCACTCCCAGCCCCTCCGCCTCCCCTCCATCCGCCTCTCCTTTCAGCTCCAAAAAAGGATCACTCCCTGTTACATAATGGGATGAGCGCAGTGCGGCTCCGGGCTCGCACACGCGGCCGCCCTTTCCTCAACAATCCCTTTTTCGGTCATGGAGCCTTCCTCTCCCACTGCCATGGAACTGACAGGCAGGGAGACGGATGGTGCCTGGCTCCAGCTGTCCCAGCTGAGGAGAAGGGGGGAAGGAGGAGTGTGGTGGGATGCTCCTTGCAGGGAACAGGGGATGGAGCAGGTCGGGAGGCCCCACAGTCAGTAACAGCGTGGTCACAGCAATCACCTAATGGCACTGCCAGCCCAAGGGAGAAACTCCTCCGAGAAGAGGGGCACTGGCTCTTGGGAGAAGCTGGATCTCATTCTTGGTGTGAGTTTTGTCGGTTTGTGGTCATTTCTATCACTCTGCACCGAGTGTCTCATGCCAGAGCAGAATCATCACCTTGCAGCTGCAAGAAGGCAGCAGGAGCAGCACCTACTCTCCAAATACAAGCTGGCAGAGGAGCACCCAGCAGCAGCCCCTCCAAAACACTGCCAGGACACCTCCTTTTCATCCCCTACCACCTAACCCAGCCCCTGACAGGAACAGGGATCTCATCTCTTGAAGGGATGATGCCCACTCATACTTTGTGACCAGCAATGGTTGAAGACACGACACAAATCCATCTGCTGTCCCATGTTTGTCTGCCTGCTCTCAGAGGCAGGAGCAACAATTCCTTGAATAACAGATGCTCCCAGAGGAGTTTCTGGTACTTTCCCCACCTGTAAAGGGTCCCCAGACAGTGACAGCCAGAATGGCAGTGCCAGGTCTGGCCGAGCAGTGATCAAGTTGTAATTACTTAAACGGAAGAGAAATGTCTCCAAATCCACACTGTGTCCCTGGACAGGCAGGTCTGAGCTAGAGACCTTCTGGTCTGCTCAGGACAGCAGTGACAACCTGGGCCAGCAATGAATGCAAGTCTGAGGGACAGGGTGAATGGCAAACAGCAGGAAGGCTCCCCATTCGCAGTTCTCCACTGAGGAGGTAACTACAGGCAGCAGAAATGGGAGGAGAATGTTCCCTGCAGCAATGCAGGTGCAACACCATCCTCCTGGGGACAGGTCAGTCCCCACTGTGCAGCTCTCTCCCCTGGGACTCCTGATTGTCCCAGAACAAGAGCAGAGCCTGCCTCAACATGTGGATTTCAGCACAGACACTGGGTTTGTTCAAGAGGTTGTAGCTGCACCCTGAACTGATGGGGACACCAAGAAGTCCCAGGGTTTCCCCATATCACCCCCAGCCAAGGCTCTGCCTGCAGAACATGTGGGTTCACCCTGACCTGTTCAAGTGGAGCAGCTACAAACACATTCCTCCTCACTCTAATCCACCAGCACAACTCAGGGAGCTCCTTCACCTTCCAGAGCCAGGATGGGCTGTGTGCATTTCAGCTTCCCTAGTGGAAAATGCCAATGCCACGTGTGGGTGCTGCAGGCTCCCTGGGTGACCAGGACACAGCTTATTAGGAGGTGATGATGTGCCTACTGAAGCTCTCATACCTCTGTGCTTACACACATGGATTGGGTTGCAGCTTGTTCCCAAGAGACCAGAGCCCATTCTGGAGAAGTGGGAGCAACCCCCCCCTGCTGCCACTGAAGGAACAGACCAGGACTGAAGGACAGCAGTCTCTGACCTCCAAGCACTTTGGCAATCTCTGCTGAGGGCAGCTTAAGTTACCAGCTCAGTTATAATGAGCTGCCCTGCACATTCTGACGCTGGCTTTGGATGCCTGTGGGAGAAGAAAGGGCACAGGAGTGGGAAAAAGGCAAGGCTCTCCTTGTATTCTAAAAAACCACATCCTCAGCTAGTGATAGTCACCAACCTACACCAAAAAACAGGAATTCTCTGTTTGTGTGTCTTGGCCTTGAGCCTTACCACCCAGAGGCACTGGCCCCAGGAAAGCTGGCAAGTCCATCCCAGCTGGAAAGGAAGCCTGTCCCTACTCCATGTGTGGGTCCCTGCCCCAGGCACAGCAGAGGGGTGCAGCAGTGAGAGCAGAGACCACACTCCGAGCTGTCATTGACAAGTCTCTGTTCCCTGGGCCTGTTTATTCTACTTTTGCAGAAGGAACAAGCTGAAGCCCCGAGCAGCAAGAAACCAGGAGGCCAATCCTCCCTGGAGAGCCACAGAGCTGGGCACTGCTGCCCTTGTATGAGCCAAGACCCCCACTCCCAGGGCTGGATCTTCCCTTTCCCTGCTATCAAGGGACAGGAGGCTGCCCATTAGAGCTGCACCACTGCTCACAGAGAAAGCAGCTCCTAGTGCAGCTCTCCAAGGTGTTTACTCCACATTCATGGAGCACCTGCTTTGCAGAACCTTGCTGGTAGATGCACACACAGCATTCATCTGCATTCAGGCACGAGCTCCACTTCCAACTGTGACTCCAAAGGAATGCCTCTCACAAAACAGCCAGGTTGGTCACTCTGGCCTTACCTTTGAATGAGGGTCCCAAAGAGCAGGTTGAAGACCTTCTGGATGTTCTCTGTGCACAGCCAGCTCCAGTGATCCACCAGCACCAGACGAAGCACGTCCAGTGCCAGGTCAGCCAAAGCTGTCTCGGAGTCTGCCAAGAGGAAGAGATGAAGAAGCCACCTCAGGGCAAATCTGATGGAATCCATCATCCCAAACTCATTCTTTTCTCCCCAGCCTGGCCCTTTGTGCACACACAGATGACCTGCTGCAGCCCAGAGAGCCTGGGACCCTGCCCTCCCCACCCTGACTTCCACCATCCAGGCAGTCCCAGTCTCCCACCAAGGGCTGCACCAAAGGCTCAGCTCCTTCTCCATGAAACAGCAGGATTATCAAATCCCAGTCCATGCACAGGGATGGCCATGTGCCCAAAACAGGTGACAAAGCAGGTGGTGACTGTAGCCAGGAAGAGGAGCACAGCTGAGGACTCTAATCCTGGTCATCCCCATTCCTTTCCCTTCTTCCAGCACTTTTCCAGGCACGAGGCTCTGTTGGTGGCTGCGGGCTGCCACCGTGTGGCAGATCCCAGTCTTGGCAGGAAGGGGGATGAACCACATCTGGATAAACCAGATTCACCAGTTTAAAACACAAACCCACACACCTACCCAAATATCTCTGCTGTCACAGACGTGGGACACCAAACCTCCCTCTGATCCTCAGGAGGACGTCAGAGCCTTCAGCAAAAACAGCTTCTACTTGCTAAGGAATGACTTTCATGCTGTTTGGCCCGGAGGTGTTGTGCTGAACAAGCTCATTGATGTGCCACAAAGCTGCCCCAGACAGCCACTCCCAGGCCACCACCCCGACCTGAGGCTGCTGCCTCAGCTCTGTTGTCCAGGTGAGATCCTGTGCAGCAGCTTTCCCTAATTTGGCTCCCCTCATGCCTCATCTTCCAACCTTTCTGTCTACAGAGACAATTTACACTTACAATTTACTACTGGAAATAAAGGGAAGAGGGATTCTGGACCCCATACCTCTCCTTCCCTCCTCTTCCTCTTCCTAAAAGCTGGACTAGTTAATCCCAGGATTTCACTTGGAAAAGACAGGGCACTGGGCACCTCTTGCTCTGGCCCATGCACAAGTTACTCCCCACCTGCTTTGCCCTGAGACTTGACTTCTCAGTGCAGAGTCTGGAGCAGGCTGTTCAGCTTCCCCATAACCTCACACAGGGAGCTGTTTATTCCCACAGCATCCAAACCCTCTTCCTCAGAGAGCTGCTGGCCAACCACTTCCCAGAAGTCACTCCATGAGCAGATAGGGACATGGGTTTGCCTTTCCATCCAGACGTTTGTTCTCCTCACCCTGCCAGCCCAGCCTGAAGCATCCCAGACCAGCAAGCATCTGAGATCACTGACATTCCATTTCCCTCAGAGTTCAGCTAACTTGGCCTGCTCTGTGCAGAACCCTCCAGTCCTGCTTCCCCAAAACCATGGATATGTATTCCAAGATCACAGGCAAAGCTGGTAGCACAGGCTGGGTTTCAGAACACCAGGCCTATCCTGTCACAAACACATGCTTTCAGTCAGAGCTTGCCAAACTTGAATCACTGGAGAGAAGTTTTTGGGAAGTTCCAGCTGATACAGCTCAGCTATTCCAAGAAAAAGATTGGAGAACATATTTTTGCATGTGTTCAGGATAATCTTGTAACTGTTCTGGGGCAGCCTGGTGATTCAGAGGAGGGTTCTAGAATCAGAAAGGGAACATCATTCCTTGAACTGAGATTACATTCGTGCTACTCCCATCAAATCTATCCAGACTTAATCTCAGAAGGTCCTTTTGTAGTGTATGGCTAACTGGAAACTATCAGGAAACTGTAATTTGGCCAATTTTAGTTTGTAAGAGCTTGATTTTAGAACATTGCCAGTTTAAGCAGCGTGTCCTTAAGAAACCTCTTTGTGCTGAGCACACCAAGGTGAACATCTGCAGTGACACAACTGAGCCAAAACCCAATTCCCTCTCACCAGCAACAATGCCCAGAGCAATCACCAAACAGCACTGGAAAACATCATTTGCTTTCCCTTCAATCAAGATGCAACAGGCAGGAGAGCAGGTCCTGAAGACATTTCAGCTGAACCTGCAGATGTTGGAGCTGCTGTGGAACTGAGGGAGAGAAATTCAAGCACTAACAGAGGGGCTGAGCTCACCAGTGTCCGCTGCTCCCTGCTCTGGTGTGCTCAGCCCATCCGTTTCTTCCTGCACAGAGATTTCCTTGGCTTCTCTGCCTCCCTGGCCTTCAGGAGCTTTGCTGGGGACTGCTTCCAGCAGCTTCTCCTGCTTCTGGATGAAGGATTCCATAGCAGCCAGCGACAGGCTGCCAGAGACCTACAGAAGTGTGTTAGTGCCACAAAACCTGGGGTCTGCAATGCCCACACAACCTCCCACCTCCTGGTTTGCACCCAGGTGTAGCCAACAGCACGACCAGGGCTGCTTATTGTCCTTCTGCAAAGAGCTGGCATGTGGCAACAAGGCTGCAGCAGCCACAAGCCTGGTGGGTGTCGATTATTCCCAAACAAGGCAGTGATTGGGGTTGTGAAAGGATTACAAGAGGATGTGAACTTACAGCACTGCCCTCCCTGATGGAGTACACAATCCTGTCGTGAGCTTCACTCGCACTCAGCACTGGAGTGATTTTACTGGATGAGAACCTCAGCCTGGACCTGAAAAGCAGAGCCATGGCACAGTCAGTTTCCTCTGCAAGCTGTGAGTCATGAGTTTTCCAGCCTCAGCCAAGCCCCATGACTTGTTACTGTTGTCCACATCCAAGCTAAGAAATCTGACTAGACCAGAAGTGGTTCAAAATAAAGTATCTATGTCTAGGATAACTAGGAGATGGCAGTGAAACCACACAACAAAAGCATTACAGCACTTTTCCTCATGTACACCTAAGCTGAGCCAAGGTTTTCCAGCATTCCACAGGGAGGGGTTACACAGAAGCTGATAGGGAGATGTAGGCAGGTGTCAGCAAGGTGTGAGCACTGCAGCACACACAGGAAAGTGTTCAGAAAAGCCTCTGAGATGAAACACACTCAGCAGGATTGTGAAATCCAATTATAAACACTCACAAAAAAGGAGGATATGAAAGGACACTGGGATTTTGGGACTAATTGTAAAATAGCCTGTTTATCATTAAGGAATGCCCTTTTCAGCCAAGATGGTTCCAAACTTGTACTTTTTGAGTTTGCCTTTTGGTCCAAAGCAGCTTTTTCCAGCAAAACATCACTTTTTGGAAAGAAAAAGCCATATTTGTGCAGCAATCTTCCCTTCCTTGGTGCAGGAAGAATCACTGATGAAACAATCACAACGAGACTGGGCACTGTCAGCAGCAGCACCATTTGGTGAGGAACATACATGAAACAATCTTAAATATTACTCATAAATAGCTATTTACATGTTTTCTGGGCAAGGCCACTGTGTGGAACACATGGGAGAGACAGGAGGGAACATTCAGGTAGATAATTTACAGCTGTATTTTGCAATCACTCCCTGCATATATAAGCAATGGACATGTTTAAGGTTAAAAAGCAATTCCCCAGAAGCATTAGTGTCTCTGCTGGCAAACGGCAGCACCTCAGAGCTCCCTTAGGAGGAACCCACCTTCTGTGGAAACCTGAGCATTGCTGGGAAACCCTTGAGATAAACTAGAGCTCAAATAGTTGTGTTCAGCAAGGGAAGGAGAAAGTACTCCAGCTAGAGCATGAAAGAATTTACTACCCAACACATAAAGCACCAAGTCAGTTGTTCCCCACCACGGGCTCAGTTTATGCATTAATTCCTTGTTCTGCAAAGCTGAGGGAGCCCTTACTTGGTGGCTTTCTTCCCGTCTGGCTGGGATTTCCCATCCACTTCCGACTCACTCAGCTCCTCCGTGGGGCTCTGGGGCTCTGACCTGGGGAACGCCGTCTTCAGGGTGTCCACGATGGCATTGACAACGATCTGCAAAGCCAGCACTGCCTTGAATTACTGGATTGACCCTTGTGGCTTAAATAGATTAGGACTTTTGAGACTTGCACTGGATTCTCTATTAAATAGGTTTTTTAACATGAGCTCTGACCCTCTGTAGCTTTAGGGGTTTCTGGGCAAGCTGAGCCCAGCTACAAAGAAAGGGGTTTGGCTCCTGGGAGACACTGAAGCCCAGGAAACATCTCTGGGGGCAGCTGGAAAGGGCTCAGGTGAGCAGTTCCCCACTTTTCCCACCTTGTCTATCCTGGAGACAACAAAGGGCTTCTTGACGAAGGCGATCCTGGCGTCGGTGTTGAGGGCCAGGAATTCCTGCACCTCCTCACTGTTTGCAACCTCAGGGACTGCACACAATTGCTGCAAGGACAGACAGAGGTTTAGATCATTTCTGAATCAAGCTCCCAACCTGATCATGTAATGTGCAAGAGCCATGGTGTGCTTCACTGTCTGCACAAAGCTGTGCTGAGCTCTGCTTTTAGCTCACAGGGGCACACAAACATCTCACCTTCAGGAAAGATTCCAGCAGACTTTTCCTGGCTTCCACTTTATCGCTGTCCATGTTTCCAAATGGCAGATCAGGGAACAGTTTCTTTGGGCCTTTGATGTCTACAAAGGAAACAAACCCACTGGCAAGCCTGAGAAAACTGCAAAATTACAGTAACCGTAATTTAAAAGACTTTTAGATCTTAAAATCTAAAAATTTTCTAGGTTAAAAACTAAAATTTTAAAATCTTAAAATCTAAATACAGGTTTTAGTCTTTATTAAAACCTTAATGCTCTAGTGCTTAAGGCTATGCCCACACATTGCCTGGCATCAGCCCAAGGTAATACACAGACACCAGTGTCTCTGTCCACTGCTATGGTGCAAAACTACAAAGCCAACTGTCATGGAATGGGAAGAGGAATGTTTTGAAACACTGGAATTTGCTTCCAGAAGAGATAAATCATTCCTCCAGCCAGCTCTGCACAGAACACTGGAGGATGTGGGCAGGAGACACAGCCCAGCAGCCAGAGCTGCACAAGCAGGGCAGGAAACCCTTGGAGCAGAGGAACAGGGAATGGGACAAGAGAGAGAAGGATTTTCTCGGAGAGCTACTGCAGGCACTGACTTTTCAGGAACTTGCGAAGCTCCGGCTTCTCCTCCAGCCTGGTCTGGAGGTTGAGGAACTCGCGGTAGCGGCGGTTCACGGTGTGGTAAGCCACCTGCTGCAGGCTGCCCGCAGCCTCGCTCTCCAGGGCTGTCTCATACTGAGGAGGAAGGCAAAGGCATCATCCTGACACATCCTAAAACAACCCTGCTCCCTGCTGGCCCCTCAATCCCCAGGCCCCACCCAGCAGCTCCTCACTTCAACCCTTCCCTGAAGGAACCAACCATGATGGAACACAAGCAGGAAAAGATTCACCCAGCCCCACAGGACCCTACAGGAATCCCCATGCCACACCCAAACAGCCACGGTGCCTGGTATTTCCCCTCTAGCAGACCAAGTTTATTGTGGAGACACACGCTGAGCAAGTCCTCAGCTGCACAGAGCAGCCCAGGTGGCAGCAGGGATGTGGGAAGGGAGGTGACTGCCCGGGGAGCCCTCACCTTGACGGTGTACAGGGTGTAGGGGTGGAAGCCGGTCCCGCTGTGCTCCCGGGCAGTGATGGTCCCGGTTATCCGCAGGTTCTGGATGACCACCGGCCCCTCGGGGCTGCTCAGGGGCTCAAAGCTGAACGTGCTCATGGAAGCTGTCGGGGAGGATGACAGCAGGGGCAGGCTCTGCCCAGGCTCTGGAGGAAACTGTGCTGGGCCCTCTGCAGCTCCCAGATCTCTCCCCAGGCTGGAGGGTCTTCGTGAGGAGAACCTCCTGGGGACAGCTGGGCTTTCCTCCTCCTTCTCAACCGCTGGCTCGATCTGGATGTCAGGGCAGGAGCTCAAAGCAGAGGTGGGAAGCAGGCCACCATCCGAGCTGGGGCCAGGGCCCTGGTCCAGGTCCCCTGTGCCATCCTCCGAGGCAGGTGTTCCCTCTGGCACAGAGGGGTCCTGGGGGGGCTCCTCAAGGAGCTCTCCAGCAGAGGAAGGAGCCAGCAGCTCCACATCCTGGCCCATGTCAGGTGTGGGGGATTCCAGCTCCAAACCTTCACAGGGGAAAAGAGATCCCAGGGCTTGGGGACGCAGGAAGGGCTCCTCTGCATGGCATGACCTGCTCATCTCCTCTCCAGCAGCCCCTGGCTCTCTTCTGAGCCCCTCCGCAGCCCTCGGGGACGGGGGTAGGCCGGCTGGAGCTGTGTCCGTCTGTGCTGGGAAAGGCAAGCAATCCGGCACTGGAGGTGCAGGGTGGGGCTTCCCACCCCGGGGCTTCTTGGAAAATGCCCCAATGAGCAACAGGTTGATCCAGTCGGGATCAGACATCTTCCTGATGGCCGGCAGCAGCACGTTGCAGGCCACCAGCTCCACCACAACAAACCGTCCTGTCCGTGTCTCCAGGTGCGGCCACGGCACCAGCGCCCGCAGCAGCGTGTCCACAGCGGCCCGGGCACAGCCCACCTCGGCCGCGGGGCTCAGGAGAGCGGGGTGCGGCCCTGCCAGCCGGCTGTACTCCTTCCACAGCGTCCGGCCGCCCTTGGGGTCAGCCCTCAGGGCATCCCGCGCCCGCAGGAAGCTCTGGAGGTGCTGCCCGCAGAGCAGGAGCAGGCGGCGGGCCAGGGCTCGCCGGTCCACCCGCCTCATCCGCCGCCTCAGCTCCGCGGCCAGCCCCAGCATAGCGCTCTCCACCTCGGCCTCGAAGGTCGGCTCTCTGCTCACCGTGCGGTACCAGGACGCCACGAAATCCCGCACCACTTTCCGGACGGTGCTGGCGATCTCCTTCTCCAGCCGGCTCTCGTCCGCAGGGCTGCCGGCCGGGGCCCGCAGGGAGCTCACGAACCGCTCCAGCCGCAGCCGCCGGCCGCGGGGCCCCAGGGCCGGGGGGCCCAGCCAGGCCCCCAGCACGGCCAGCGCGCCGCACAGCAGCCCCAGCGCCCGCAGGTCCAGCAGCAGCTGCAGGGCCAGCAGCCAGCCCAGGGCCACCAGCAGGGCCAGCAGCGGCCCGCGGGACCCCGATGGGCCCTGGGCCGGCATGGTGGGGTGGGCAGGGGGAGCTGTCACCGCCGGGATGGGTGGGCAGGGGGTTACACAGCTCGAACCTCACCAGGCTCGAGGGCTCGTCAGGGCCCCCCGGACTGGGCTGCTTGAGCGGGGAACGGGGGCTCAACCACCCCGAAACCTCACGGGGCACTGGGGCTCACAGAACCCAGCAGATCCGGACCCCTCACTGGGCCCCGGCGCTCCTTAGCGGGCACTGGGGTGGGTCACAACGCCCAGACCAGGACCCTCAGCGGACAGCGGGACTCACTCAGCGCAGCAGACCGGGACTCCTGACTGGGTTCCGGGGCACAGCCTCCCGGGTCCCCCTCCGGGGCTCCTTAAAGACCCCTGCACCGGGCTCCCCATCAGGTACTGAGACCGACCACAGACCCCCCGGGACCGGGCCCTCCCCGAGCGCTGGGGCTTGGCACAGCTCAGCCCCTTACCAGGCACCGGGACGCACCGACCGTGCTCCTCACCGGGCGCCGGGGAGAGGCACGGATCCCCCTAAGCCCAATCCCTCACCGGGCACTGGGGCTCACGGAGCCCAGCAAACCGGAACCCTTGATCGGGTGTCTCACAGGGACCCTCACAGAGCCCCGGGACTCGACTGAACGGACCCGTCACCGGGCACTGGGTCCCTCCCCGGGTACTTCAAGCCCTCACCGCCCAGAGCCCTTCCCCGAGCACCGACACCCAACCCGCAGGTGCTGGACCCGCCACATCGGGGTCCGCGGGCCCGACTCACCGCCCGGGCTGCCCGCCGGCACCGCCGCCACTTCCGCTTCCGGTGCTGCTACCCACAGCGCCCCCCAGCGGGCCGGAGGTCTCACCGGAGTACTCCCAACCCATTAATAATAACACTAATAATAATAATAATCTTTCACCTCCCCACATTTTATTCTATGTGCATTAGGAAAAGCATAAAAGCAGAATTTTCTATTCATAGATTTTTTTTTTGTAAATACTACTATTAATAGTATGAATACGAAACAAAATTGAATTTATTATGCAGTTATTAAAAGTAGGAAAAAAAAAAAATCATGTTTCTACTACTTGAAGTAACGAAGAGGTTGTTTTGCTGATGCAATTATGCAACTTTGAGCCCCTGGTAAACACCTGAGCCTTGTTACCTCGTTAAGGAGCAGTAATAAGAAGAGGCCTGATTGGTGAAATTGGAGTGAGAATAGTTGCAGACGGTAATTAATGAGGTGATGCTGCTCGGCTCTAACCGGGCTGGGGGAGCATCTTTGTGTTGATTCTCTGTGGGTGTAGGAGCTTCTGGGCACAGTGTTGGGGTCCTTTCCAAAGGAATTTGGATTTAAATGTTCTGTGGATGTTCAAACATACACCTGGATTTTCTCCTGGTGTGACTAAGGAGGTGTGGAGACCTCAAATTCTCTCTAGAAGAAGCTCCCTGAAGTTGCTGATGGAGCTGCGGGGGGCGCTTCACAAAAAAGACAACACGGGATGGCAGCAGGAATGAGACATCACTGCAAAAACGTAAGAGAAACTTGAAAAAAAATTCATTTAAAACCATTTTGGGGAGCAGGGGACTTGAGGGGGGGTCCCCACTGCCACCAGAGTCCTGGTTGCATCCAGGTGTTGGAAGAGTTTTGGGAAAATGTTGCTGCAAGATTTGTTTGTTCTTAAAGATATTTGTGTTTGGCGCTGAAAAACTCCTCAGCTGCAACCTCCAAAAACTTCCCAGGGGCTTCCTGCTGCTTCCTCTGTGGGGTTGTGGTTCTTGGGTTGGTGTTAAGAGCAAAAACTAAACTAAAAGTAGGAATAGAGGTTACTCCTGCCTGTGGCAGCAGGTGTTGGGTGGGTTTTGGGTGCTGCAGGTGGCTAGAATGGGAATGCTGAAGTGGATTTGTTCATTTCTAGTGAAGAATTTTACAAGAAGTTAGAAGTCGCCCCAAATATGTCAGTTTTGAGAGTGCCTTTTAGCTGTGTGTGAGTACTGCAGGAAGATAAGGCACCAAAGAAAACTGGCTTTAATCAAATCTTTCTTCTTGAATCTGAGTTTTCATTTTTTTCTTTTAAGGATGTTATTTTTAGACTTTTAATTGGGCTCTTTGCAGCCTGCATCCTGTAGGAAGCAGAGGGGTGATGCATTCCTGCACATCCAGGGGTCTTGGTGGGTTCTGGAACTGCTTGTGCTGTGCCCCTCGTGGTTTGGGTGCTCCCACCCCTCTTTTGTGTGTTATGCTGGAAATATTTATGCTAAACAAGCTCCAGTACCTGGCACGCTGTGTCAGGTGGGTGTCAATAAATGCTGAAGCAGCTCTGAGTATTTTCACAAGGGAAGTTCAGCTTGTGAGCTGTTGCTGGCTCCAAAGCGTGCTCCCAAATAAACGTAACTGAGGGACAGCTTGAGTTTTGGGGGTTAACAAAGCTGAGCAGCTGAGCCTGGTTTGTCCTACTCCAGCATTAAGCCTCCAAGAGATTTACCACCCCCTCTCCTGCTGGATCTCACCACGCTGGGCATGCTGCAGTTCAAACCTTGTGCCTCAGTTTGCCCTTTACCTCCAGCCCTTCCCAGCTGTTTCTTTTCCTTCTCTGAGAGAGATTTGGGACTGCTGTGAGTTTTTGATGAGCTGAGCAGCCTTGCCTGTATATCAGCACACCAGAGCTGGAGGATGCTGAGCTGCCAGAGCAATGCCAACCCTTTTTCATCACCATTCTGGAGGTGACAAACGTCCCTGTTCCCCCACTGCCTTTTTTATTGCGGGTGGGAGAGGTCCTTGGGCAGGTTCTAACTCTTCCTGTGGTGTGAAGGAGCCGTTGTTGCCGACTTGGGCTGGGAAGTAAGGCCAATTAAAGGTTTAATTTATAACGGGTGCAACCCAGGAATCTGACAGCTTATTATGAATGGAGAAATGCAAAGCACAAGGAGCAAAGAGCCTGCCAGCTCAGGAGGTGCTCTGAACAAGGCAGCTCCTGGTAACCCTCCAGCATGAGAGTTCTCCCCAGCTGCTGATATTTGGGGCTAAAACCACCAGTCTGAGGTGCTTTGCCTTTCCCAAGCACCTGGATTCATCCTGGATTCATCCAGGTCACAAGCACAAGGTGGGCACAGGGAGGAATCTGGGAGTCCTTAAATGTTTATGCCCGATTTAGTTGAATTGTGCTTTGTTCACCAGGCCACTCTTGGGAAGGGCTGCAAAGCTGCTTTGGGGGGTTTTAATGGGATGGATAAAAATTCTGCTGGAAACAATGAACTGACTTGAGTGTGCCATCACCTGGAGGTCCTCCCAGGAGGAAAAATACCTGCAAATCCTTGTTTTGACAACAGCTTTCTATGTGGGAAGTGACTTAGAGTACAATTTCTCTTCTTGCAATTCGGGTGGTGTGCCGAGGTACACCTGCATCCCAGGGCTCCTCTCCACCCTTTTCCCCCTGCCACAGAAAAAGCAGGAGCAGCTTAATTAGATGGATGGGGAAAGTGGGGCAATACAAATCCTCTCCCTGATCATTCTCTGTAGCGAAATTTGGGGCTGCTGCCCATGTTTGCAGGATGAGTCTCTCCTGAAGACCTGCAAATAAATGGGCTGGTTATTTAAAATAAGGGGTCGAATATGGAAGACTGACACCAGAAGGTTCTGTGGAATTAAGAGGGATAGGTGAAGCTTTTGGGATGATTTTCTCAGCTGAGCTCCACAGCAACTCCAGCACTGCCCTGGAGAGTTGTTTATAGAGTCCTTTAGGTGCCTACATCAAAAATAACTTATTGCAGAGCTTTCCTCTAGTTACAGCCCTCCTTGCTGAGGCGTTAAAGCAGACTGGCACCTTGCATTTGATTTTCCTTGTTTTCCTTGTTTCATGCCTCCTTGGGAAGCAGGGTTATTAACATGGAGACAGCCTGTGCAGTGTCTGGAACACCAAGACCATGGTGGCTCCCCAGTTGCTATGAAAATGTTGTAATTTGGTAGCTTCTCTGCCTCCTAAGTGAGCCTTTAAGTGAACAAGCAACTGTGTTGTTGCTTCTTTTTTTGCCATGCTCTGGCAGTTTTGAGCTTAGCTTTGTGCTTGCTGCCCTGTGATGTGGACTTTGAAGGGGCTCTTGGGCTCTGGAAGCTGTTCTTCCCATAATATCCTGAATCTGGGAATATTTTTCACAAGGGTTGATAGCTCTGGTCACCCATTGATTTGATAGTGCTCTGTCTGCCAGGGGAGGGAGAACAGGAGTTGTAGTGAGGTGGGGACTGCTGACTCCAGTCAGGATGAGAGGAAATGGCCTTGAGTTGTGCCAGGGAGGTTTAGGTTGGATATTAGGGACAATTTATTCACTGGAAGGGTTGGGACAGGCTGCCCAGGGCAGTGCTGGTGTCACCATCCTGATGCCTCAGGATTTCAGCTTTTCTATTTTCCATCCATTTGTAACCCTGCAGTTCTTTAGTGTGTAACTCCAAACCCCACACACAGTGGGAGCTGCTGCTTCCCCATTGGGCTCAGACACAACAATTCCTCTCCAGGCCTGGCAATCAAGGAGCCCTCACTGCCTCAGGCCTGAGAGATGGAAACAAAAGTGAGCTGGGGCAGCAAACTTGGGCTAAATGACTTCATTAGCTGGAGCTGTAATTGGGAGATGAAGCCCCAATGTGCAAATGGCCCAAAGTGATCAAAGTGTGCAAACCTGTGACCATTGTCCATTTTGGGTGCAGCCCCTGGGGGGCTTTGTGTGCCCTGAATGTTCCTGAAGGGCCTTCCATAAATAGAACTGCTTTTTATTCCCTTAATTTTGTCTGGTAGGTAGCCCAGAAGGCATCAATCCCCAGAGGGATTTAAAAGCTGTGCAGGTGTGGCACTTGGGAACGTGGATTAGTGGTGGCCGTGGCAGTGCTGGGTTTAAGGATTGGACAGGGTGATATTAAAGGAGTTTTCCAACCTAAATGATTCCAGCAGATTGCTGTGGTAATCCATTAGAGCAAAGAGTGGGGTCTCTTCATAGTCAGTCCTGACTCTGGGGGGATGTTGGGTCATAATCAAGTGTTTGGGATCAATCCTGTGTTGGAGAGCTGGGAAAGGGGAAGGATGAGCTGTCCTTGCACTTGCCAGGTTTATGTGCCCCACCTTGAGGATTCCTGGTGTCCCATGGTTTGAACATGGATAATCACTGCATCCAAGCTTGTCAGCTGCCCCATGGCTTGGAATCCTGGCAGACATGGTCCATGATCACCCTTCACCACATCCTGTGTCCCATGTCCCTTACACCCTCCACAGAGGGATCACCATCACATCCTGTGTCCCATGTCCCTTACACCCTCCACACAGGGATCACCATCACATCCTGTGTCCCATGTCCCTTACACCCTTCAGAGAGTGATCACCATCACATCCTGTGTCCCATGTCCCTTACACCCTCCACACAGGGATCACCATCACATCCTGTGTCCCATGTCCCTTACACCCTCCACACAGGGACCACCCTTTATCACATCCTGTGTCCCATGTCCCTTACACCCTCCACACAGGGACCACCCTTTATCACATCCTGTGTCCCATGTCCCTTACACCCTCCACACAGGGATCACCCTTTATCACATCCTGTGTCCCATGTCCCTTACACCCTTCACAGAGTGATCACCATCACATCCTGTATCCCATGTCCCTTACACCCCCATTCTGTGCCCTTGTGGGATGCAGCATCAACTCATGTTGATTAACATACTCCAGGCTCATAAATTGAAGGAAGTGGATTTGGGGAAGAACTTTCCTGCCTCCAGTAAAACTTGCCTTTAGATTATTTAATGAGCTGCTTAAGCGACTCAGCCATTTTGCATGGAATTTGTCAAGGCTCTACCCAGCGCGATGTGACAGCCATACTTTTGTTATGAGCAGCGTATTAATCTTGGAATAGTGCTATTTGTTTTCCTCCCTTGCTTTTATGGTGCTTAAAAGCATGTATCTTCTCCTGAAAATCAATAACTAAAGCTATGAATAATAAAAAACACTGCAGTGAATGGCTCGTAGAGATCCTACGGATGGAAGTTGCAGCAGTAATGACTCTGTTTGCTATCCATTAAGTATGTGAACTCAGAAGAATTATGCAGATTATAATAGCTGTATCAACATAAGTATGTTTTGCTGATAGACTTTCCTGATTGGATCCACGGGATATAAGCCTGCTAATCCCTTGTGCAGAGGACCTGATTATATTAGAGTGCTTTACAGATTTGCTGATAGGAAGTTAAGGAACAATTTAAAAAATTGTTGGCTGTTGTGTGGGGTTTCTCAAAAACACTGTTTGGGTTTATTTGTGAAACAAATGTGGCTTTTTCCACATCTTTGGTGGAAGCCTAAAGCCCAGCTCCAAGTTCTGGTGTCAATGTAGATGTTTTATGTAAAATTAGTGTGAGTTGCCCTGTACTGAGCATTAAATGTCACAGCAATGTGGCACAGAGAGGCTGGAGCAGTGATTTGGGGCTGGGAGGGGACCTTGAGTGCCCACGTGGTGCTGCTCAGCCAGGTGACCAACTCCTAACTGCACGTGGGTGTTGGATGCTGCCATGGGCCCTCCTCGCCTTCAGCTTTTCTGTGGTGTGGCTGAGGCTCATAATGGAACTGCAGCGGGGAAAGAAAAAAATCCCACCCTGTAATTAAAATAATCAGCTTGCTGTGCACTTGGCACAAGGTTAAACGTCACTGCAGTTCCGTGGGTGAAATTCTGCATGGAGGATCTGCTTATTAATATCACCTTGTTAATACAGTGTGTCACCTCAGGAGGTGACAGTGCTCTCGGAAATGACAACAAGCTCCACAAAACCTGCTGCTGCCTTCTTTTTACAATGTTCCAGCTCTCCTAAAGCTGGGCAAGCTGAGGCTGTGCCCCAGGGAAGTGATGGATCCTCCTTGCCTGGCTGGACTTTCACTGGGGAGGTGCCTCAAGTGCTGTGTCCAGGTCTGGCCCCTCGCTGGAAGAGAGACACAGAGGGGTGGGAGCGTGTCCAGGGATGGGAACGGAGCTGGGACAGCGTTGGGAGAGTCAGATCTGTGAGGCGAGGCTGGGGGGGCTCAGCCTGCAGAAAATGGGATCGGGGGGACATTCTCACTCTCTACAAGTCCCTGACAGGAGGGGGCAGCCAGGTGGGGGTCGGGCTCTGCTCCCCCGGGACGAGAGACAGCCCGAGGGGAAACTCCTCAAGCTGCACCAGGACAAGTTGGGGTTGGATGTTAGGAGGAATTTCTCCCTGGAAAGGGTTGTTAGATGTTGGAAGGGAGGTTTGGAGTCCCCATCCCTGGAACACCTGGATGTGGCACTCGGTGCTCTGGGCTGGGGACAAGGGAGGGATCAGGCACAGGCTGGGCTCGATCGTGGAGGTCTTTTCCAAGCTCAGTGATTCCATGAAGATGCCTTGCTTTGATCCAGGGACTGCAGCAGCTGAGCCATTCCCATTCCCTGCGGGATGCACAGCCACGTGGAAGGTGTGGCAGTCCCCCATGTGCACCCCAGGTCTCCTGGCCCTGTCCTTCCTTGTGGACTCCTGGATGTGGAGCTCGTGGTGCCTGACAAACACCTTGGCTCCCCTCTGCCTCCTGCAGAGTCTGGAGAGACCTTGGCAGCTGCAGGAACGAGTGGACAGGACTCAGCAGAAAAAGATCCCCCAGTCAGCAGAGATGAATACAAAATTGAAATATGCTCTTTTTTTTAATTATTATTTTTGAAGAAAGAACTCCAAAAATCTGGAGTTCATTGGACTCCATTTTTTGGAGTCATGAAAGCACCTTTCCACCAGAACATCTTTTCCAGCATCTCTGCTCCATGCTGAGGGAGAGGGAACAGCATTACAGCTTGTCGGAGTTTTGGGGGTTGTAGTGGGAACTTCTGCTCTGTGAACTGGATGATCTGTGATGGTGTTTGCTGCAAAACTCCTTTTGTTTTTTTGGGAGAAATCAGCCCTGGGATGAGTAGCTTCAGCTGCCTTTCGGTGTAGGGGAGGTTTGCAGCTGGCTTTGCTGCCTGGAGTGGACCTTTTGTCCTTGTGTCTGTCTCTTGGTCCCCAGTCAGCTCGAATTTTGCCTCAATTATGGCCAAAAAAAGGAAATTTATAGCTTGATGGTGCTTCAGGATCTACAGGACAATCATTTCTAGCTTGAATTCCATCTGGGATGTGAATGCACTTAATTCTGGTGGGGGAACTCCAAGAAGGGAGCTGTGTCTATGAAACAACATCAGCCACAGGGTTGCCCTCATCTCCATTCAGCAAGAGTGGAAGAGCAACGCTATGGATTGGGTTAGATGAGGAATTTATGATCAATACTGCTAATTTAGTGACCGGAGAGCCCATTTTGCTTTGTGCCACGGAGGTGTTGCCTCGTGCAGCAGCCTACCCTACCCCAACTAGCATCTCATTAGCAAATAAAATTGTTCTTTTCGGGCTAATGCTGTGAGTTAATGTGATGTGAGCATCACCAAGCCCCAAACGTGCCGCGTGCGGAGCAGGGCGAGTCGCAGTGATGAATGTCATGCAAAACTCAGAGGCACTAATTGAAGGTGGTTTCAACAGAATATTCAATTAATGCTCTCTGCGTCGCAGACAGTCTGGAAAAGGCGCTGTTTTCTCCCGAGGATCTGTGTTACTGTGCAACAAACAGATGAAAATGAACCGTTTTACGGCCGCCTAATTGAAAGTCGATGCACCGGTTTTATTAAAATTTTCATGGTGGGGGGAACTGGATGCCCCAAGGGCCCAGTAAGGGGATGAATGAGCTCCCTCTCCTCTGCTGCCTCGCATCCAGCCTTGGGCTGAAGCGACTGAAAATGAATTCCTGAGAAATCCCAGGTGGGATCTGTGGCCTTGGCATCTCCCGTGCGCGTGGATCCGTTTTTTGTGTCCTCTGCAGGATCCTGGGAAACGCTGCTTTGTGGGGACTGGTGGGTAAGAAGAAGGAAACAGTTTTTCCCATCATTTTTTGAGGTAAAAAACTAGGTTTCTTCCAGCTTTGAGTCTTTTTCCCTCTTTCTTGGTGCTGTGGTGCCACATAATGAGGAGTTGAAGCTTATTAGTAGGGATATGGAGCAGAAGGAGCTTCTCTGCTCTTCCCTATCACCTCTCCAGGGCAGGCTGTCCCTGGGTCTGGGGACATTCCCTAGGGTGGGGAATGAAATAATGAAGTGGGGGATAAAATACTTAAAGGAAATTTTTTTTTGTAAAATTTATTTTATTTTTGTTTTTTTCTCTTGTCATCCTGCTCCTCTTCATTTTCCAGCCAGTGTTTGGCTACCTGGGCAGCTGCAACTTTTCCCAGCCTGCCTGAGAAACCGTGGATGTTCCTCAGGATGTGACTGGGAGTGATTTGTTTCCTCCCTCTGTCATTTTAACAGCTCCCCTCTTGCCTGATCTATCAATTTTCAAAGGTTATTGGCAGGGATTTGTGACATGTTTTAAGCAAAATGCCTAGACCTGTGTGGTTGCAACTTCTGAGTGCTGGGAAGCAGCAAAAGGAAGATGTTTTCCATGCAGCCTCTGAAAATCTGTGTGCTTGATGAATGGAAGCTGTAATCTGAGCCATTCCATGGGGCTTCATCTGACTATTAATTTATATTCTTGCCCCCAATGATGATTTAGCTATTTTAAAGCCTTATTTATGACGAGTTCCTATCCCCATTTTGTCATGGTGATGTTGTTGTGACAATGGGAATTTACAGTTCTTCCTGACAAGAGCCTGCAAGCCAACGGGCTGGGTATTTGTTGTGTTCCTGCAGGCCTAATTTGTTACATAAAGCACTTAATAATTGTTATTAATGAACCTGCTGTGGTCGGTCTATAGACCCAGCTGGAAATCACATCTGCCATCAGATTTGCAGCAAACTCTTGGAGTTGAGGGAGGTGTGAGCAGCCAATGTGGTGCCCGAGGATCAGCGGGAGCTGTGCTTGGCCTTTGTTTTTTGGGGAGAATCATGGAAATTTTAAAATCTGAACGGCTGCCACGTGAGGTAGGAGGATGATAATAACGAGGATTAAAACCCCAGCTGCTGGTTTCTTAGGGACAGGATTGCTGGGACAATTAAATCCGTGCTGGTAAACAATTGCTGGGGACTTTAGTAAACATCCTTAGGGATTTTCAGACCCATTCCTCATTTGAACGGAAAGCAGCCAAGATTTTTACAGGCAGTCAGGGATTTCTGATCAGTTCTAGTCTTGGATATCTACCCTGGGATGGAAAGATAACAGATGCTTCTCATTTATCCCCATCTCTCCCACTCGGTTGTGTGTGACCTTGAGAAAGGTGTTTAATCTTCATTCCTGGCTGGAATAAGGTGATGCTGTATTCCTTTGGGTTATGGCCAAATGGTGTAAAGGTGCAGGCAGCACAAGCTTTACTGGTACTATCTTTGATTAAACCTTGCAAATCTCATTCCTGGTAGTCCCTCCTGCCTCAGGATATTCACTGTCGTGGGATAACGGGCTCTGCTCCGAGTGGAAGCATCTTCATTACAAACAGCAAATTAAAACGTTGTTTGGAAGTGCACAGATGCTTTCCAGCGATGATGTCAGTAATTAGACGACTTGAGAGGGTTTAATCATCTGAGCACCCCCCAGCTAAGCCCTCCTTTCCCAATCCACATCCCCGTGCCTTGACCACGGCGTTGGGAACGAGGTAATCCTTGCAAGCATCACGAGCGGATCTTGGCGAGGAGGATATTTTGCATAATTGGTTTCTGACAAGGCCTAAAATACTGCTCAGAGTTACAGGGCTGAGCGTTAATTTATGCCTGCTCTCCTCTGCGTAACTTCGTTACACGAAATGTTATTTATGACGCCGCCTCAGATCTGTTGTGTGTTGGTGAGAGCGCCGGGATAATGGAGATGTATCGCTCGTTGTGGCAAGAAGCCGTAAAAGAAATGGGGAGATGCTTCTCTGCAGTTATGGACTTAATTTTTTAATGTGAGCTATGGTAGCGATTGAGAGCGATGTGATCTGATAGTCAAGAGGAAGCAGGGTGGCAGAGGGCTTTTATTCTTCTTTTTGGGGGAGGAATAACTTTCTTCTTGGAGATTTTTTGAGCCTTCTACCAGCATGTGAAGTGATTTGAAATAGCAGGTATTGACACGTCGCTGCTTTGTTTCTCTTTAATTAAATGTGAGAATTATACTTAAGCTTAAATCATATGGAAATTTAATCCTGTATATTTAATATGATACAACAGCCTAGAAGAGGTGAATAAATGGTGTTTTGCTGTCATCAATTTGATGCTTCTTGACTACTTCAAGCACTTCCACTTGATGGAAAGGGCGACTCTATCCTCATCCAATTCCGAAATACATTTGAAACACATTTTTATGCCCTTCCACCAGTGAAATTCTGTCTTCAGCTGTGAGTTTTGGTGGTGGTGGCTTTGATTTGAATGGGAGCAAAAAGCTGCATTTCCTCGCTCCTTTAAACATTACAGGCAGGAACATATCTTGGGTTTGCATTACCTTATTTATGCCTTTGTTGCAAAAACACAACAGGGAAACAATTGAGGGAAAACAAGGCTGAGGTTAAAGTTGTTTTGAAACAATGCAAATACCGGATTTGAGGAGTATCAAAGCAGGATGATTCAAAGTTGTCAGATGTGATTTTTTTCTCCCTCTTCTGTGAAATGAAATTTCTGCAGAAAAAGACCTGACTCCGCAAAGTGCTTCTCTTCCAACAAATCTCATTTCTCTGACGGAAAGTGGTTCCATCCCAGCTTTTTCCAGTCAAACTTGCAGCTTTCCCTTTCCTGGGCCAGATTTATTCCTTTGCTCAACATGTTTCCTTGTAATCGAGACATCCCCAAAGCTCTGGGAAAGGAATCAAAACAGCTCCGGGTACTTCAAAGGGTGGAAGTCGCTCTAGCACGTCGTGTCAGATGTCCTGCCACAAGTAATCCAGCGTGTGATGTGACCCCTTTCCAGGTGTCCCTGCCTCTCTCAAAGACCTTGAAAAGAGCCCAGATAGACTGAACTCAACTCCTGCTTAAATCACCTGCCTATGCTTCTGTCCCTGTGAAAATGCAGGGGACTGGGGGATATGAAAGGCACGCGAGGCAGATGAAATGAGAAACAAGGGGAAAGCAGGAAACACACACAGGCAGGGAAGGTGTGAGTGAGAGGGAGAGAGGAAAGGCTTTACTGCAAACGCTAAAAGCCAAGATGAAACAATCAGGCTGGACACAAAGCCAACAATTAACCGAGAGTCCTGCTGCAGTAAATCACGGCTGAGCTCCTCCTGATGTCGAGTGCTGATGTGAGCAGAGGGAGCTCAGGATGGGGAGCAAAGAGCTTGGCGTGAGCAGGAAGGTGGAGAGGGAAGGTGTGTGGGCTGGATATGTGTAAAACACATTTCTCCAGCCTGGAGAAGATACTGAGGTCAGAGCCCATCCAGGTCTGCAGCTTCCTGCTGAGGGGCAGCTGCCATCTCTGCTCTCTGTGAGCAGGGACAGGACCAGAGGGGATGGCTGGAGCTGTGCCTGGGAAAGTTTTGGTGGATATCAGGAAAGGTTCTTCCCCCAGAGGTGCTGGCACTGCCCAGGCTCCCCAGGGAATGGGCACAGCCCCGAGGCTGCCAGAGCTCCAGGAGCCTTTGGACAGCACTGCCAGGGATGCCCAGGGTGGGATTTGGGGGGTCTGTGCAGGGCTGGAGGTTGGACTCAATCCTTGCATGTCCCTTCCCATTCAGGATATTCTGTAATTCTATTAAAACTGTGGGTCATCCTGGCTCTGTTCATGAAGGGCAGATGAGCAGCTTCATGGACAGCCTGGAGGATGCTGTCAGACTGCTCGTTCTTGGCTTCCCCATGGGCTTTCCTGCAAACCCATAATTTCCTGGGAGCTGCTTGAGGGAGTAAAACCCCACCTGTGTTTCTGTTCATTGATGCTTAGAGTAACACCCATCAGAAATGGAAGAAATCTATTGTTTAGTCTTGAAATGTCATCCCTAAATGATGCAGAGGATCCTTGTTAATATTCCCTTGGAAGGGTGTTTGTGATGATTCTTCACTTTTCACATTGCATCTAAAAATTTTTCTTTCAGGGCTATCACTTAAAATATTCTTTGCAATTATAGTTAAAAAAAAAAAACCCACCACAACTTAAAATCCCCAAGGTCAAAGCAGTCTCTTCTTTATATGGCTCGCAATAAATTACTTGAAGTCTATTCATAGCATAGGGAAGACCTTTTTATGTAGAAAAGATCATTATAGAGTTGCCAGGTCGTTAATTACATTGGGTTCTTCTACTTGCTATGTGAGTCATTTCCTTGAAACAGCGAAGATCCTGGTGAGAGATAATGCAGTAAAAAGTGCATTAAAATGCTTCAAATGTCCTTTTGCCCATATCTGTACATCAGTCAGAGCGACAACTGATTCCAAAAGGGCACCACCAATTTAAATCAATAAACTTTTACTGGTGTGGCTGTGACCCGTATAGATATTGGGAGTCGAGGCAGGGGGCTGGTAACACGCTCGTCTTGAGGCTCAGAAGTATGAAAGTTTAATAGACTCTCCAGTCCTGTCCTGGCTGTCTGTCACATTGGTGCAAATCCAGAGTCTGTGGCTGCCAGTGGAGAAATGCAGGTGCAAGAGCAGAATGCAGCCCTCGGTGCCTTGTTTACCAGTCCAACCACCTGCCTGAGGAGATAAAGCAGCTGCTATCTCTGCAGCTTTAAGTGTGACATTCAGCCAGTTAGGTGCCTGGTCCCCTCCTCGCTTGAGATGCTTGTTGATTTTTCTTAAATGTCAGAAGAGTTTTCAAACAGGATTTGAATTCGGCTGCCAGGCTCGGGTGGCAGTGCTGTCACCTCCCGCATGGCTCTCCCACGAGGTCCTGTCAGTGTTGATTAAAATGTTGGGGTGAGGGGAAATTGGCCCCTTTTTTACCTACAGGAAGAAAATGTTTGCTGTGATTTACCTCCCTTCCCCTGTCCCTTTCCATAGGCATTGATGTGGGGCTGGGGATGGGCTGTTCCCACCCTGCTCTCCCTCGATCCCATGATGGTCAGGGATGGGACCAGGAAATAAGTGCAGTCTGCCTTTTCCTAAGGTTTGGTTTGTTTTTTTGTTTTTTTTTTTTTTTTTTTTTTTAAATGGTGCTCAAAAAGAAATGTTTTGCAAGGGAAAACTCAGTCCTTTTTCTCTAAGTTTTTCTCCTCCAATGCATTCCCCTGATCCTCTTCTGCTTGCCTTGGAAATGATGGCATCGCTCGGTGGTGATGGCATCAGGAGGAAGAGGAGGTTTTACCTTTCAGTCTTGCTCTGCAGAGGGATCCCTCATGTTTATGGGGGGAAAAGAGCTGAGGGAAAGGCCTTGGCAGGTGTCAGCTCTGGCTCTCCCTGCTCTCTATTCAGGTGAGGTGACCCTTTAAGCCTGTGCAGGAACACAAACTGTCGGGACACTAATTCTGGTTGGAATAAAAAACAAGCACCAGCTCATGCAAGCAGATCCGAGGGTCAGACCATGAAGCTGTGAGGTGAATCCATTCTGGATTTGGTTCCTGTGGGTTCTTGGCTGTGTGAGGTGGTTCCAGGTAAAGCAAAGCAGTATTCCTCCTGCCTCCACTGACTCTGAACAAGGTGGGTTGTGGCTCGCAAGACAATCCATCCTCTCCCAAGGGCTCCAAGCCCTCAGCAGGTCTTTTAACCTAGAGGGGAAACATCCTCTGCATTGCAAGGACCATTGCCATCATCACTGTGGCTCTTTAGGACAATTGACACTTCAGATGATTGAAGTCTTCCAAACATGGAGCTGATCAGCAGCTCTAAATCAGCTTTGTAGCCTTAAAGCTTTGTCAGCTGGAGATCACCTCAAAGGTGGAAAATGGTGTTTTTTCAAAAGCTGTGGAGACAGAAGTGTTCAAGGCCAGGCTGGACAGGGCTTGGAGCAATTTGTTCTGGTGGAAGGTGTCACAGCCATGGCAAGGGGTTGCAACGAGATGGTCTTTGGGGTCACTCCCAACCCAGACCCTCTGGGCTTCTATGATGTGAGTTGTGAGGAGGAGAAGAGGTGTGCAGCCACAGAACCCTGGGCACTGCGTTGTGCAGGTCGAGCAGCATTTTCAGCACTCAGAGAGCCTGACAGGAGATTTGCCCTCCCCTTTTGAGGGGCCAGGGTGGCCGTGGGGCAGGACAAGTGTGCTGTGTCTAATCAGGAGCTCAGAGCCTTCGCTATCAAACCTTCAGCCTTTCACAGCCTAATTACAACTCGCCTGGTGCATTGGTTACGATGAGCAATGAAGATATAATCACTGCTGTTATTTGTCCTTCCTGGCTCCAGCTGTTAAAACAATTCCTCCTTCATAGCCCAGACAATTTCATGGCTTTAATGTGTCCCCACCGCTCCCCAGTCCTGTGTGCGAGGAGCCACGCACCAGAATCTCCATGAAAGCAGCCTATTTCCTGCGTGAAGCCCGTGAAATTGGGGAAGATAACATTTTCAGAGCTGCTGGTACCCTGATTGCGTGTTTGTTTGAAATGACAGTTTATGTTGTCTCTCTCTTTCATTAGGGAGGTTCAGCGATCGCGATGTTATTAACTAACAACAGCACTCACTGCATATAAACATGATTCTGCAGAGACACTCCAAGGAGCACTTGAAGGCAGAGGGGAGGGAGATGGAGAAGGAAGAGAGATGTGATGTTTCTTGCTGCTTTTTCTTTTTCTTTTTCCCCCTTTCCAGAGGAGGGAAGGTTTGGAAAAGATTTTTAACTAGATTAGAAGCTCGGAAGAGTTTCATTTTGTACTGAAAGGCCTGACAGCAAAGGGGAAGAGTGGTACTGGCTCCAGGGTGGGATGTCTGGCATTCCTGCAGTACTGAGCTCCTCCTTCAGACAGAACACTGGGAAGCTCCTTTCTGTACAGCCCAGTGTCTTAAAGATGGGTCTGAAACCAAACTTTCCATCTCCAAATTCTTGATCTTGCATTCTTGGCCACTCATATCACACGTCAATCCATACACTAAAATTGCATCAAGAGTCATGTAATTAAATAATGACATGTTAACAATCTGCATTGCATCAAATGATAGAAAAACAGGTATTTCCCCAAACTTGGACGAGTTGGAAAATTTAGTGGTTTGCTCTTGAAAGACCCTCTAAAACTTTTGGGGAAAAAAGAAAATTAATCTGCCTCCAGACCCTCTAACACAGTGGATAGTCCACTTCATTGTGATTTTTTTCACAGCAGAAAGTAGCAAAACTTGTATTACGTGACACTTTCCTGCCTTTTTTTTTTTTTCCCTGGTGTCATCAGTTTGGACAGGCCCAGGTGTCATTCTCCATCAGGGTGGGAGGTGAGGCTCTTGTGTTGCCTGAGCAGATCCTTTCCAGCTTTGAGCTGCACCTGATGCCATGCAATGTTCCGTGCTGCAGCTGTATCCACCTCCCAGCATCTCCTGAAGTGGATCCTTCCTCCAGCCCCAGCTGCAGCTCCGCGGCAGGCAAGTGCTGTCACTTAATTAGCAGCCCGTGACTCCATGCCAGCAGTCCCTGTCCAAAGGCTCATCGCAGTGCTGACGAGTCCTGTGACAATCCCTGTGACAATCCCTGTGACAGGACCGCTCTGCCTGGCGCCTGCGAGGGGACCTGGGGCTGCAGCATCCTCTCCATGCAATTTCGAGATGGGCATCAGTGTGGGCTAATGAAACTCTTGCAGGGGGGAGGGAAAGGGAGCAGGGCCTGTCAGATTTTATAACGATGTTATTGGATGGTGAGTTGCTGGAGTTTTCATGGCCAGAGGCTTCTGCAGCTAAAATATCCCACTCAAAATTCCAGCAGCACCTCAAAGCATCCCTGCTCAAGTCTTGCTGTGCAACTTAGGGTGACTGGACTGTGAAAACAGCATTTTCCCAAGGGTCTCCTGGGCTCCTTGTGGAAAACCAGCAGTGTCTGGGGGCTGACAGTGAGGATGAAACAGTTCAGCTGTGGCATTTGCCCCTGGAAATACCAGGAAGGCAGCTCTGGCTGTGGGGCCAAGTGATTGGATCTGTGGTTGTTTCATCCCTTGCTGGGATTGCTGGGAGAAGAGGAACTGGTTGTCCTGTCAGGACTGGGGCTCACTGGAGGGCTTTGCCCCTAAATCTGTGCTGTCTGTGCGATGGAGGAAGAACATAAATTGGGTTTGTGTGTGCACCAGCAGCCAACCTGCATGGTGGATGTGCTGCTGATTTCCCATGCTGCTGGTGCTGCCCCTTATTAAACATAAATAGCTGTGAAATGGACTTGGGGAGAGGAAGGGAGGGGGGAGATCTATCCTGAGGTATGAACTTACTTAAAATGAAGCCAGTCAAGTTGTTTATAGCCAAGACTGCCCATTATAGGATCCTGTTTGCAGCGAGTTAACTCTCTGCCAAGATAATTGTTCAGGCTAAAAATTTCCATGCTGTAAGTCTGCCTGGGGCTATGTGAAATTGGGGGAGAGGGGGTGGGTTTTGTCTGGTTTAAGGAGAGAAAAAAGAAGTAACTTAACGAAGCTGAAGAGATGCAGTCTCTCCATGAGATGGAGGCAGAGACTTGGAGTTTGGCAGGGGGATGTGGAGGCTGTGCAGGAGCCAGGATTGAGCAGGGAGAGAAGTGATGGGTCTAGAGAGAGATAAGTGTCTATTTTCATTTCTACCCCCTTGTAAACAGGAGACTTTGTGTCTGTAATCGCTGTTGTCGTGTTCAGCCCTGGATGGGCTGGTTGGTTAATGTGGATCTCCTGGCTAGACACAGAAAAGGTTCAGAGAGATTGTTAAAGGGGTTTGATGAAAGGTATAACAATTTAGGAAATGGCAGAAGGCTCCTTTCAAGCCTTAATTTGGCCATTTGCATGGGTTTGTTCACTGTGATTGCTGGAAAGGCTGTAATTGGGTGTTATTTTCTCTATGGGAGAGCTTTGTCTCCTGCCAGGAGTTGTGAGCTCCAGTGCAAACACAGCTCCTGCCTTCTGCTGTGTGTCCATCCTGCCTGCAGGAATAACCGTGCACAACAGAAGGACAGCAAAGGCTGGAGATGTCCTTGCGTGCTGGTTTCCAGCAACCTGTGGTTAGGGAATTTCTGAGCTGGATGTGTGAGACTGCTCCTGCTCCAAACCCCTTTTCTCCCCTCCCTGAATTTGATTTCTTACAGGTTTTTCCCACACTTGTGCCTTTCCCAGCACTCTGGTGCCACAAGTGTGAGTTAATTAATGAGTTAATGTGCGTGTGCACAGAGAAAACTCTGGTTTTGATCTTGAAGCCTTCAACACCCCAGTGCCTGAACTGCAGAGCTGCTCATTGCCCACGATGCTGCTGGAGGAAGCCAGGGAGCTGCATCCTTTCCCCGTCCCTGGGAGGAATGCTGGGCTGGGGTGGTACCCAAGCCTCCTGTGAGGGCTGGGCTGGCACTGCTGGGCCCTGTGGATCCCTCCCTGCGTGTGCCAGCTGATTAGAAAGCAGAAGGAATGCAAGAGAAAATGAAAATGAAAATGGGAAGGAGCTTGACAGCCCATGGAGAGGTATTTCAGCTGCAACACAAAACATTTGGTGGTAATTATAGAATAACCTTCATTTAAATGCAAATAAGCCTGTAATTAAGATAAGGGCTCTGTCATTTGCCAGCATTCCTCCTTCCTTCCCGTGCCAGCCATGGCTTTGGAGATGTTCCCCACCTTGCTCTGGTGCTGCCTGTTTGTTCAGGGGCTCCTGTGGTGAGGGATGAGTGATTGAGGAATGCAGTTCTGCTGCCCTTGGAGCCCATCCCAGCTGAGCAGAGGAGTCTGGGATGGGGCTGTGTCTAGCTTGGACCCTGTGGCTGACAGTTTCTGCTAAAACCCTCACTCCAAACTCATCTCAGCTCTCTGAGACTCGAGAGCTGGATTTGGGCTGTGCCTGGATGTCGTGGAGACAAAGATCTGCACAGGCCATGCTGAGGCTGCAGTGTCCTGCTGCATCTGGAAGAGCCTTGGGGGCTCAGTTTGGAGCCCAGTCCATTCACGGTCAGGGTGGTGCACAGCTCCCACTGCCAGGGTGAGGTGTAAGCCGTGTTGTGGAGGGTACTTACACCTCCTGGAAGTGAGGACTGGGAGAGATGGACGTTGCCTTGGTGTGAGCCACTACGAACCAGGTGAAGCCAAGCTGGCAGGCTGAGCTGGAGCGACCTACACGGGCTGTGATCATGGAGTAACAGCACTCACCATTCTGTTTTGGAAGCATCAGCGTCACAGAGCTGAAAAAACCCAGGTGATGACTTGGGAATAGCAGGTGTGGGGAGGCAGGACGCTGCCATTGCTCCTGGAAGTGCTGGGACAGGCAGGAGCTGGGCTTGCACTGGTTCTCCTGGCTGGGGAGGGAGAGCGGAGCGCAGGCAACAGCCATTGCTGGAAAGGTTAACCAGCAACCTTTGCTTAAACTGTCTCAATCTGTATGAAATGTTATCTCTCTGCCTGACTAAAGATATGTGAGCCCAGGGAGCGGAGATGCTCCCAGATTGTATTTATCTAGCCCTTTGAAAGGGCGTTTGAGGAATTAACTCGGCGGCTTAGGAGAACTTTAATGTTCCGATAAGTGGCTGGGGCTGCGTCTCCACCTGTGTGGTGTGAAACCTGCGCTGGAGCAGCTCCACGGCCTGCCTGGGAGGAGGAAAACTCTTCATCCCAGCTGTAAAAAAGCTGCCAGTACTGCTGGTCCCCCCTGGGTTGTCCCTGTCCCATCCCGCTGAGAGCCGGCAGAGCTGCCTGGATCCATCCCTCGGGTGTCAGCCGGTGTTGCTGGGCTGACCTGGCTTCTCCAAGCCCATCTGCTTTGCAGATTCCTGTGGAAATGATGCTGGTATGTCCACTTATTCCCTTTGTCTTGTCCATCCTTCCTGGGAGGCTTCTGCAGGTGCCAGGGAGGAGGGAAGGTGGGGTCAGACCCCGTTGTGTTGGAGGTGACTCCAGCCTGCTCCAGGAGTCCAGGGTGCTTTTTTTGGGAAGATCTGGGACTTGGAGCTGAGGGTTTTCCATTCAGCAGCTCCTGGGGATGGAGGAGAAAGGCAATCAAATCAGCTGGAATAGGTGGTGGTGTAGATGATTTCCTCTGGGTTTCTCCTGGGCAGAACAGGAGACCTTGTGATCTCTAAGGTGTCAAATAAAGAGGTTACATTTCTCTCAAATACTGGCAGCAGGATTTGCTCTTTGCTTCCTGAGCTGAGCAGGGAGAAGCTGGACTGAAGGTTTTCCTTGCTGGAGAAGACCAGAAATTTACAGCCTGCTGGCCTCAGGTGATTTCTGTGCTTCCAGAAAGTTCCAACTGGACAGAGTGTGGGAGTTTAAAGATGCAATTAAACAGCAGGATACAGCAGCAAGCCCTCAGGCTGCCCAGGAAAGGCTCCACAGGAGCAAGGGGGAAAGAAAAAAAAAAAAAGGAAAGGGCAATTTGCTGGTAAAAGTGTTGAATATACAAAGAATATGTCGATACAACTCTGCTTTTAATATTTGATACCGGCCTATGAATAATTCCCCTCAATGCACAGCCAGCTCAGTGACCTGTGAAGTGATGCTGCGTGTGCTGGGGGAGCAGGGGCACGGGATAAATGCTTGGTCAGGACAAAGGGGAGGGAGAAGCCCTGCAGGAGAAGTTTTCCAGTGCCCACGAGATGGCAGACGGTGCCCGTGCAGCACCTGAGCTCCTCCCGGCTGGGCTGGGTGCTAAAACCACACCTCGGTCTAAGCTGCCAGACTGGCCAAAACCCCAACATATGGGGCTCTTTTAGCACATCCAAAACCACGAGTGGCTGTGGCATCCTGAAAGGTGGGAGAAGATGAAGAGTCAAAGAATGCTTTGGGCTGGGAGGGACATTTAAAGCTCGCCCCGTTGTGCCCTGCCATGGGCAGGGACACCTTCCACCAGCCCAGGTTGCTCCAAGCCCCGTCCAGCCTGGACTTGGACACTTGCAGGGATGGAAAGAGATAGAGAGGACCTTCCATCACTTTATTTTCTCTAAGATGGAGCTAAGGCTCCTTCCCTCTGGCAGCCTGGCTGATGGGCCCACTCAGGAATTCTGCCATGGTGATGGGTGTGGGAGGGGAGCCCATTCCCCTGGGAAGGCACTGTCTGCTGGGGGGGAACCCTCATCAGCTGCCTCATTGCTCCCCCAGGCTGAGCCGAGGGCTTGGTGTCAGGCTCCTGATGCTTTATTGATCACTGCCAATCATAACTCTTCATTGTCTTTGTTTCCTCCCAACCCAAGCAGCTGTTGGGTTTTCTCCTCCCTCCTCCTTGCCTCTTTGAAACCAGTTTGAAGGTTTGAGATTTCCTGGGTGTGAATCTGTCTTTAAGTTGAAAGAAGAGGAATCCAGCCCTTTGCCTGCCTGCAAAGGGGATGTTGGGGGTCCTCAGCTGCCTCACCTGCACAGGAGGGGGACAGTGGGGTTTGCAGGGGGGAACTGTAGGTCAGCACTCCCTGATGGTGCATTTGGGGTGCAATCCCATCCCAAAAGCAGCAAAGGAGGCCCCTGTCAGCACAGCAGAGGGCAGCAAGGCCCTGCTAAGCCAGTGCCTCCTGTTCTCCTCTCCTTGCCCCAATTGCTACAATAGTTCATGTGCTACAAACAGCCCCAATTACAGTATTGATCTCCTACACGCTGGGAGCTGATGGTAGGTCCCTCCCCAGCTGGCCTGGTAAACAGAGCTCTCCATCAGCAGGCACTCCATGAATGTCACAGAGCAACTTCCTCCTCATCCACAGCACTGGGAGGAGAGGATGAACCATTTAGGGCGAGTGGGAGGAATTTGGGCCACCCCTTGCACACCCACTGGGCATTTTTTTTTTTTTTTTTGTGGTCCTAAAGCTGGATTTCTTCCCCACAAGTATCCTGGGGAGGCTGCAGTTGGCAGGTGGGTGATTGTGTCCCGTTTATGCTGAGGGCTGGTGTCGTGCTGATGGTTCTTTGTGGGGCTTCCCAATTTCCATGGGTTACTCGAATGTGCTCCTAAGAAAAGTGAGTTCTGCCCACCAGAGAGGGGCAGAAGCATTTTGTTTGGTTTAAGATAGTGAGTAGAAAAAACTCACAAACCACTGAGCCAGCACTGCCAAGGCCACCACTAACCCACGTCCCCAAGTGCCACATCCACATGGCTTTTAAATCCCTCCAGGAGGGGGGACTCCCCACTTCCCTGGGCAGCTGTGCCAGAACTCACCAGCCCTTTGGGAGATCCTTGCTCTAATTGAGGAGGAAAGTGGGATGTGATCCATGATCCAAGTTAGGGGATCCATCTTTGGGGGTTATTTTTGCATTGCATCACATACCTGACAGCCAAACTGCTTGCTCCACCCTCATGGGATTTCATCCCCATCAGTCTCATGCTGAGTTTTGGTGAGGAGAAAGTTGATTTGGTTTGGTGTGTTCCAGCCTTTGTAGCTTTCATAGCTGAACGAAAATAATTCATCACTTGCAAAGCCCTGGCTGCAGGGTCCTTGAGGACAGGGAGCAGAATCTCCTTGCTGGAATATTGGAGGTTCAGACAGACGTGACCAGACACGTGTGATGGATAACGGCGGGGCACGAGTGGATGAGATCTGCATTTTTTCCCGGCTGGTAATGCAGTGTAAGGCATGGAATGCTGTACTCTGCAGAACCCAGCAGTGTGTGGGGCATATTAATTTGCCCAACCTCTAACTGGAACCCTCTGTGCTCTTGGGAGCTGGACCACAGCTCAGGAGGGTGCTGCTGTCTCTGCAGGTTCAGGACAAGGGATTTTTTTCCCCTCACTTTACCCATCTGGTCACCCCCTACTGCTGATATGGGTGAAACTTGTGCAGTGTTTGCTTTGGAGCTGATTCCCTGTGCTGTGGGAAAGCTGCTTCCCTGCTCTGTCCCCATGCAGGGCACACTGTGCTGAGTGAGTGGAGGGTTCCAAACCCTGGTGGAGCTGCTTACATTGCATTCACCATCCATCCCAGCTGAGGAAAACCGTGTCTGGTAAGAAATGGACTCCACAGCACTGTTTTCACTGCCTCTAACTAAAATATTGTGGAAGGACCCAGGGACATCCATCTCTCCTTGGGGTGAGATGCCCGAGGAGCAGAGAGGAGAACCATGTTCCTTGGCAGTGCAGGGTGACCTGGTACCTGCTGCTGGAGTCAGCCTCATGTCCCTGGGCTGTGCAAATCCATTATCTGAGTGTGCACGAGGGGTAAGGACAGAGGGGGAAAGAGAAGGGAAGCCCTTGGTTTGTCCTGCTAGCTGTGCTTTTGCAGCAGCTGGGAACAGTGACCCCAGGCTTGGCTGTACAGTCCTGCTGGGGCATCCATCCTCATCTGGAAAGGCTGAATCGACTTTAGCCTGACTCCTGGTGTGTGTCTGGCTTAGATTATTCCTTAGCAGCTGTGGGGAAAAGTGTTCCAGCAGGGGTGAGATGCAGGGGGTGATACTGTCCATGAATGTCTGCTCAGTGGTGAGTCCTGCTCGTGACCCTGTGGGGTGGTGGGGGTGTGCTGGGAGTCTGGAATGAGGCCATTCCCCACCTGCCCTGGGGTTCTGAAGGCTGCCCTGGCTCTGCAGGCTCCCTGGGTAACCTCAGTCCCATCAGGCCAGCGGCGCAGCTCTTGCATTGTGGGGGGATTTGCCAGGAAGGTTGGCAAGCAGGAAGGATTTAAAACTCTATTTGTATTCGTCCACTGTTGCAATTTACAGCCAAATTGTGAGAGTTGGACGCCGAGAGAAATCCGTCGTTGCCATAACAACCAACAAACTATAATTAGTCAAAGAGTTGAGGAGAGGGGTCCAAAGAACGGATGGAAAGAGGATCTGCTCTTTGAGGGATGCTGATAGAGATCAGAAAGCCTGGTCACGAGCGTGTTACGGGAGAACTAATCTCTCTGGAAGCTGTTCTGACTTTAGGCCCCCAGTGGAGTTGTTTGAAGTCGTATAAACTCTGGGGTTTCTGATGTTTCCACTTCTAGAGGATTAGAAACACCCCATGCGTCGAGGCTGCCGCTCTTGATGCGTGACTGGGTTGTACTGGTGGGGCTGTGTAGGCTGATGAAAGGGGCTGCAGAGTTTTTCCTTGACCTGGAGAGGTGGGGTGTGAGGAAGAGCAGAGCTTGAGGAACCAGGCTGAGCTGCAGGAAGGACTCCTTCAGCTTGGCAGAGGGATGAAGAGTGAAGTTTTGGCACTGCTGAGTGACCCAGATGTGTGTTCTTGATGGGTGATGGGGACCCCCTTTTACTGGTTCTTTTTGCTGGCCTCAGTATCCCCGTTTGGACAGGTGGGGTGTGACAGATGGGCATTCCTGGGCTCTGCTCACCCTAGGCTTTGGCATCTCATGCTCTTGGATTTCCTAAAAACACGTTTTCCCTTTTTGTTTTCTCATCTGGACTTTGCTGTTCTTGGAATCTGCCGGTGAAGTTGCCTGAAGAGGTGAATTTTAGCAGAATAAAATCCAGTGGCTGTTTAGATCAGGATTAGTGGAAAAGTCCTTTCATGGACCCTGGGACCGAAACCTTATTTTGCTTATTTGGTTTTTTGGGGTTTTTTTTGGCCACAGCTGCTTCCTGACGTGGCAGAGACCACTCTGCTGTCCCCTGCCCCAGCTCTGCAAAGGGAATGCTGGCAACAAACCCCTTGTAATGTGGGGAGAGAGAATTCCATTGTGTCCCTGAGCAGTGCTGCTCTGGCTCCTGCCCCCTTACCCCTTCTCCTGCTCATTTCTGTGCCCGTGTGCACAGGGGCAAGAGCAAGGCAGGCAGCACCCACATGGAAAAAGTCATGCTAGTGTGGAAAAAAAAATACCACGGAACACCTCGCAGACAATATAGAACAAAAAAAAAACCAAACCAAAACAAAAAACCTTAAAATATGTCTGCAATACAATAGAAGCAAAATCTCCTGGCAGCAAACATTCATACACTTGACTGCCAAGAAAAAAGGACTTTACAGAAGACGAGACATGAAAGGGATCCCTGCACAAAAACTAAAAGTCAGAGCACAATAGTGTGTATTTCAGGCATATGAAAAGGAAGTGCGACAGTAATACTGAGGAGACAAGATACTCTAACAGAACCAGGAGGTGAGGAGGGAACAAACTCAATCAACAGTGACACGGGAGGCCTGGAGAAGGCAGCTCTTTGAATGGATCAGAGTCCCTTAAAAAGGAAAAAAAAAAAAAAAAGCAATCCTGCTTGTTTATTTTATTATTTTTTTTCCTCGGGAATTAATCTTTCTCCACTTTTCTCAGCTGGTGCAGGAGCAAATGAGTGCATGAATAATAAACACATTGCTAAGGCCAAAAAGCTACAAGGGGCTGTGTATGGATATGGATAAAACATTCCCTGTCCAAGGGAGGGTGCTGCTGGATTTTACCTGTGGAAGGGCTGTGCAGAGCTGCAGACTGGGGACAGGAGGAGTGGGTCTGTTTCTTGGGACAGACTGGGAACATGTGGAGCAGGAGTGGAGCAGTGAGGGGCTGGGCCCAGGGCTGTGCAGGAGCTCATTCCTCCCGACCAAAAATCACAGGATGCCAAAATGGTTTGGGTTGGAAAAGACCTTAAAGCTCATCTCATCCCAGCCCCTGCCCTGGGCAGGGACATCTTCCCCTGTCCCAGGGTGTCCAAGCCCTGCGCAGCCTGGCCTGGGACACTCCTGGGGCTGGGGCAGCCACAGCTGCTCTGAGCAGCAAAAAATTGCCTTTTGTCTATCACAGCAGCTCCTTGGAGCTCTTCCTCCAAGGATTTGGGATCTGTGTGGGATCTGCAGTGGTGTCTGCAGGAGCCTTTTCAAGTGCAGGAGGTGCTGGTGCTGCTCCTGCTGGGGCTGGGGGTGCTGCGAGGGAGGGAGGCTGAGAGAGAAATCCCTGAGCTGCCTCCTCGCTGTCATCCCCGTGACAGGCAGGGAATTCCCAGCTGGATGCCTTGTACATCTCCCCTCTGTCAAACCTGAGTAAGAATTTCAGCCTTAGAAGGGTTTTTTTTGGTGTGTATTTAACAAAAGAGATTATTCCTGTTCCACTGGAGTGGCTGGGGCTGGCACTTCAGGGGGAAGATACTATCACTGAGCTCAAACTGCAGGAGCTGCCAGGCCCTCAACTCTCCTGGTCAAACGAGTTGGTGCCAAAGCAGTACAGGAGCTGAGATTTCTAAAAAATTAAATATTCAAATACAGTCGAAGGGCTTAAACCTGGAGTTTTGCTGTCCTTGAAAGGTACAAGAGCCCAGAGGCAGAGCAGGGCTTTCCAAGGGTTTGATAGCTCTACATGAGAACTAAATTCCTTTTTAATAGGTTGTTCTCTCTTTCCAAGATCAGAGAACTCTCCTTTCCCCTTGCTCATCCCTGGCACGGCCCCGCCGACTGCAGTTCAAGCACATACATTATTTTTAATGATGTCCTGTAACCAGGAGCCTCCTGCAATCATCCCATTCAGATCTGGAACCTCTAAAGGATGGCTCGGAAAATCTGAAGGGCTGAAGCACCTTGGGAAGAAATAAAAAACCCCAGCCAGGCATTTCCATGCTATGGCTGTGCTGGTTCTGAAGGCCTGATGCCACAGCTGAAGGCTGGAAGGGGGAAATAATTTGATTATCTGTGATTTCTCCAACTGAGCATCATTTTGGGGCCCAGAGGGCAGCCAGGAAGGTTTTTGGTCGGGTGCTATTTGCCCTAAAAGAGATGTTTGTTTCCATTCTTGGAGGCTGGCTGGTCTCTGGAACCTAATCCTTGGCTCAGGGTAGACTTTTATTCCTTTTTTTCCTTGTTTTACGAGGACTGGTTTTCAGAAAAAAAAAAACAAACCCAAAAAACAAAAAAAAAACCAAACAAAAAAAAAAAAAAACCAAAAAAAACCCCCAAAAAACCAAAAAAACCCCAAACAAACCTGGTGCCAGTTTAGTCACATTTTCCCCTAAGGGCAGAAAGAGGGCAGGTGAGGATGAAAGCATCCCGTTCCCAACATGCAGAGAGAACACCCAGAGAAGCCGTGGCTGCTCCACCCCTGGGGTGTGCAAGGCCCTTTTAGATGGGATTGGAGCACCCTAAAAAAACGGAAGGTGTCCCTGCCCCTTTTGGGACGTGGAACTAAACAAGCTTCTAGATCCTTCCAACCCAAACCTTTCCAGGAGTCTGAATTCACCGTGTCTCTCAGCAGGGGCTGACTGGGAGTTTAGTCTGAATAATCCTGTGGATAAATCTGCAAGGAGTGTGAGGGCCTGGCAAAGGTGAGCACAGCTTGTAGGAACACAGGACCTTGCTGCTTTGCCTGGCTGTTCCCATGTTTACCTGTCCTAATGCTTTTTTATGGGGTTGCCATAAAAACCACTCATTAGTGTTGATTTTCATTAATGTTGATGCACCAAAAGCTTAATCAATCTTCTGTGACCAGCAGCCCCCATTCCCAAGGGGGAACAAAGCTGCTGAACAAATTAGCCTTGCAGATTGGAGGCAGAGCTTGCAGATGCGACAGCCTGGGTACCAAAGCGTGGGGATTCCTGCAAAATGCCAAAGGAAAATGACACTCAGAGGCCTTTCCCCCCCTTTTTTTCTGCAATTTACACCTTGGCTAAATCCTGCTGGCAAGGCAGCTCAGCCCTTCCTTGTCTCACCATCCCTGGTGGGAGCTGTGCTGTGTGGGGAGTTGGAGCGAGGAGCAAAGTTGTTCACGGAGCAGGATGCGACGTGGTTGTTCTCTGCTTGCCACCAGGTCTGTGGTGGCCGTGAAGCCCCTCATCTCCTGCTGCTGTGGTTCCTTGTCCTTGACAAATTCAGAGCTTTTCCACCTCCCCGGGGTGCTGAGAGGGTGCGAGCACACCAGCTGAAGAGGGGTGGGGTTTGCAGCCAGAGGTTGTTAAAAGCAGCCGGCATCAAAGTGTGTCCTTCATCTCTGCAGGACCAAAGTGCTGCAGCACCCTTGCTGGGAGAGGAGTGTCAATATTCCAGTTTTCCATAAATAGGAGGGAATATCCTCGGGCTGTAGCCAGGGCGGGGGCGAGATGCTCTGCAGCATCCCTGCTGGCAGAAGCTGCTGGGAGCTGAGGGGATGCTCTCTCCAGCTCCCAACAGCTTTGTCACACCAACCTGCTGTTCGGAGGGGCTACAACCCACTCCTCGTTTTCCTTGTGGTTTGCAGCCCCAGCCACTCCCTGCACCCCGCCTGCTGCCCGGCCAGCAGGTTGGAAATGACTTTCCTTCTCCCTCCCGGGCTGGACGTGAATGGCTGGGCTGGAGGTGAAAGGCCCCCGTTCCCATTACGGATCCAATTTCCTGGACTTTTCCCGGGTAGATAGGAACTGCCAGAGCGGAACAGCCTGATGGGCCATCCAGCCCGGTGTCTCCTCTCTGACAGCAGCTTGTGTTTGGCGTGTAATTAAAAGCCTTTGTACTATTTGACTTGTAATTTAATATCACGCTGCCACATCCATATCTCATTCAGGAAAGAACAAGCCCTGACATTTGTAAAGACAGGGACGAGCCCTCGCCCACGCTGGGCATCGCTCGGGGTGCCCGGCCAGGGACTCTGTGCCCCGAGCATGTGTTTGCTGTAAGGCCCAGCACAGCAGGAGGGATGCTTCCCCCTGGCATGGGGGAAAAACCTGGGAAGAGCAGCATTTGCAGGGAGCAGCTTTGTGGCTGCTGGTGAGGGAGTTGTGCTGTGATTTATTGGGCTCTGCTGCAAACGCTGAGATTAAGGAAAGTGCCTTTAATGGTCCTTAAAAGCTGGGTTTGGGAGCAGAGATGAGCCCGTGTGATTACACCCTGCCTGCCTCAGCCTGGGCTTCCCCAAGCCCCACCACTGCCTGGCTTGGAGCTGGAGCAGATAAGGAGAGGGCACAGCCCCGTCCATCAGCGCTGCCACAGGGGCAGGGCGGGGTGCAGGAGGCAGGAGAGCCTCAAGCCATGCTCAGAGGGTTTGCTGGCAGCCATGTGCCTGTCCCTGCTCCCAGCAGAGGGGCTGCTCTGCTCTGCTCTGCTCTGCCGTGGGGACGTGGCCATCTCCTCGTCCTTCGTTTGCTGCTCCCTGTCCATGCTGATCCATGTGGATGGAGCTTTCCCTGTAACTTGCCCTTTGTTCTGCTGATGCCTGGTGGCTGCCTGCAGGGAGGGTCTGTCCAGAGCAGGAGTTGTGTGTCTGGAACCAAGGGACCCCTTGAATCTGGCTGACTTGATCAATGAGCAGCTGGAGTCCAGCCCTGTGGAGGGAATTGGGGGTGCTGCTGGATGAAAGGCTGGAGGAGGCCTGGGATGGGCACTGGCAGCCCAGAAATCCAACTGTGTCCTGGGCTGATCCCCCAGTGTGGGCAGCAGGGGAGGGGGGGGTTCTGCCCCTCTGCCCCTCTCAGGGGAGACCCCACCTGCAGAGCTGCCCCAGCTCAGGGGTCCCAGCACAGGAGGGCCCTGGAGCTGCTGGAGCCAGTCCAGAGGAGGCCACGGAGCTGCTCCCAGGGCCAGAGCCCCTCTGCTCTGGAGCCAGGCTGGGAGAGATGGGGGCGTTCACCTGGAGAAGACTCCGGAGAGAGCTGAGCGCCCCTTCCAGTGCCTAAAGGGGCTCCAAGAGAGCTGGAGAGGGACTGGGGACAAGGGATGGAGTAACAGAACACAGGGAATGGCTCCCACTGCCAGAGGGCAGGGACAGATGGGATCTTGGGAAGGAATTGTTCCCTGGCAGGGTGGGCAGGCCCTGGCACAGGGTGCCCAGAGCAGCTGTGGCTGCCCCTGGATCCCTGGCAGTGCCCAAGGCCAGGCTGGACAGGGCTTGGAGCAGCCTGGTGAAGGGGAAGGGACAGGGTGTTGGAATGAGATGATCTTTAAGGTCCCTTCTCACCCCAAGCCATTCTGGAATTCTGAGATGACACGAGCTGGGCTCAGAGCACTGAATGTGAAGCCTTGCAGGTTGGAATCACTCTGCTTGTGATGGGAAGCAGAACAAAGTTTTGAACCCTGTGTTTGTTGGGAGGGAGGAGGTGCTGAACACCTTTTGCTGGCTGTTTTGTGAGGAGAAATCTCACCTCAGCAGGGTTCCTCAGTCAGGTTTTGTGTTGGCACCAGGGCTTGCCAAGCCCCTCTCCATGGGCGGGCTCTACTTAAGACTGATTAATTTACCCACCTGAGTGCTACTCCTTCTAATTGACTGAACCTACAACAAAACAACCCTGGGCTGATCAATAGAGAAATAATTTGGCAAATTGTGGCCATAAATCATTCCTGATCGACGTGTTAATGAATAAACCAAACGAAATCAATTTTCTTTATTAAAACACATTTCTTTCATCCAGTATTACTTTAGGCAGGTGGTGTGAGGAGGGGGTGGGGTTGTTTGCCTACCACAAGCTGCTTGTGCTGAGATGTGATCAGGGAGCTGGTGGGTCTGGGGTGATCCCAGACAGGCAAGTGGAGTGAGGAGCATCTTCTGGGAAGTTGCATGTCCAGCCAGCCAGGTGTTGGGGTGTTAATTAGCCTCATTATTGCAATGGTTCTACCTGCAAGGAGGAGATAAAGGAGGCAGGTGACTGTGTTGGTGTCTTGTCACTGCTGTTGTCACCCATCACTCACACTCCTGAGGTGATCTTCCAGCTTTGATACCTTTGATCTTCCAGCTCTGATGTTTTGGGTGGCTGTCCCTCTGCTCCCTTTCCCACCTTGCTCTGAGTTTTTTGTTGCTGCTGGAGCTGAAATTGATGCCTTGCCCTGCCCTCAGACCTTTTCCATGACCAAACAATGGTGATTTCTCCTCCCAGTTCCAGGCATGAAGGGGCTCTGATCTATGTGGGAACACCCAAACTGCTCCCCTACGCTGAGCTAAAGAGCAATTTGCTATTCCCTCACCAAGAGGAGCAGGAGCAGGGCTGCTGTGTGCCCTGATTTACAGCCCTCCTGGCCAGGAGAAGAGCTGCTCGGGGTCATTTGCCTCTTGCTATGCGTGATAAGCACCTTGGAGAGCCGTGTGGGTGCCCCCAGTGCCTGATCAGGGACCCCATCTTTGTACTGACTTTTGAATAGTACAAATGAACAAGTCAGAGTGCAGCAGTGAAAAGGGGGGATAAATAACCTGGTCCTTTGCACGCGGAGCTGTGCGCGGCCGAGGGAAACGTGACAGGGACGCGCTCGGAGAAGGTCAAGTTTTTAAATCTAAACTGGAGCTAAGTAAAATACTGGCTAACTAACTGGGTTCCAAAGCTCATAAAATGTAGATAGTGCTGAATGTCAGCTGGAATATATCTTCTCATCTTTTAGACAGAGAGCTGGTGCTTTCCTTGATCTTCCTTTCCTGGGGAAATGTTCCTCTGGAGCAGAAGGGAGCCTGTCAAGTGGCTTGTTTTCCTCCGTGTTGGCAGGGCAGAGCTGGAAAGGTTGCTGGGGTTAAGAGCAGCAGCGCAGGCTGAGCTGGAAGCAGCGCCTCAAGTCGCCGTGCTGTGATTCCCTGAGCTGAGCAGCGGGCTGGAATGGTTGTGGAGGGTGCTTGGGACAGGAGCCCAGGGCTCGGAGCCTGCCTGGGCATTTCCTGCTGCCTGGGCATTTCCTGCTGCCTGGGCATTTCCTGCTGCCTGGGCATTTCCTGCTGGTGTCGAGTGTCAGGACGGAGGGTTTGGTGTCTCCAGTGTGCTGCCATGCAGGACAGCAGCCTGGTAGTTCAGGTCTTGGAATTTGTCTGGCAGAGACTCACTGTGAGGATGGATGTTGTTCCATACGAGATTTCCCACTGGATCTGCCACAGCTTAATCCCAGAAAGGTTTGGGTTAGGAGGGACATTAAAGCCCATCTCGTCCCACCCTGTGCCATGGGCAGGGACACCTTCCACTGTCCCAGGGTGCTCCAAGCCCTGTCCAACCTGGCCTTGGACACCTCCAGGGATGCAGGGGCAGCCACAGCTGCTCTGGGCACCCTCTGCCAGGGCCTCCCCACCCTCACAGGGAAGAATTCCTTCCCAATATCCCACCTATCCCTGCCCTCTGGCAGTGGGAGCCATTCCCTGTGTCCTGTCCCTCCATGCCCTTGTCCAAAGTTTCTCTCCAGCTCTCTTGAAGCCCCCTTAGGTATGGGGAAGGTGCTATAAAATAATTAATAAACTCAAGGGTTTAGATGGAGGAAGAAACAGCTTGTACTGCCCCGTTACACCCTGGCATTGCCCAGCAGCTCCCAGGGCAGGGCAGGATGGCACCCAGGGCCCCCCCTGCTCCCCTGGCTGCTGCAAACCTCAAACCACAGAGCCCTCAAAGCTTCGGGCTGGGGCCTGAACCGAGCTGCTCCTGCAGCACAGAAAACAACAGTACCACCACAAAGGGGTGCTGGGAAGACAAGTCAGTTAATGTTGGTGCCACGCTTTGAAACGGGGAGCCTTTTGAAGTGGGGGTTTGGTTCTTTGCTTTCCTTTCTGCTTTGTTCCCGTCAGCGCTCCGTGAGGAGCGCGGCTCCGCGCTGTGCTGGGGTCAGGGTTTGCTGCCTCCTGCTCCCTGGGAGGAGGACGTTCCCTCTCGATGGCTTCCCTTCAAGGCAGCGTGTTCCATTGGTATTCTCCGTATGGCATTTGCTCCTGGACAGAGTGCATTTTTATTCAAATAATGGTATTGATCGCGGAAAAAGTCATGGAGGAAATAAACGGAAACAAATAAACACACAAGATTTGCACTGAACTTCTTCAAGGTCTGGCCCTGGAAGTCAAGGAAGCGTCTGTGTCCTCTGTAGGGTGATGCAGCTCTTACCTCCTCTGGCAGCCTGGAGGTGGAGGATGATTGTGGCAGTGGGAGGGGTTTAAATATGCAAATAGTTCTTCCCTGGGAGGGGAGGTCAAGCCCTGGCTGCCCAGAGAAGCTGTGGCTGCCCCATCCCTGGAAGCATCCAAGGCCAGGCTGAACAGGGCTTGGAGCACCCTGGGGTAGTGGAAGATGATCTTTAAGGTCCTTTCCAGCCCAAAGCACCCAGGGGTTCTGTTGTTGGGCTGTGTAGATTCTGATCACAACCACCTCCTATGGAGATACCCAGCAAATATGCCTGGAAAATTGAGTATTGCACCAGCTGAGCTCCTGGAAAGGCCGTGGAGGGCTGCATTACTGCTTCTCCCCTAGAAATGACATTTCACTGCCATCTCTTGTTCCTTTCAGAGTTTTGTGGTGGGGACAGGATCTCTTTTTTTTACTAGAGATATTTTCAGGCTTTGTGATTGATATGAAGGCAGAAGGCATTGCCTAATGCTATTGGAAGGACTTTAATTTTCAACTTGCTTGTGGTTTTTGAATCTTTATTGTTTTGGTTTGGGTTTTTTTTGTTTTTTTTTTTTTTTTTTGAACCAGCCTGACAGAGGGAGAGTGTTTAATGATGAGTTGCTTATGCAGTTCTGGGTCCTCACACCCAAAGGACAGGAACTCCTTTCTCATTCTGCGCTCCAACCTATTCCCCACCGTTGGGAACTGTCCTCTCCCAGATCACATGTGGCCTTCAGGTGGTCCAGGTGGGCATTTTACCTGGAGTGGCTCCAGCAGGGATTCAGGAGTGATAGAGTGTGCTGTGGGAGCTGGCTGGTTCCAGCTGACAAGATAATGAACTACTAAATAAAGCATGGGAGAAAGGGAAATCCGTGATAAATCCACCTCTCATGTGCTGCAGAGGAGACGGATAAACTCCCTCTCCTCTCCTGACAGAGGGATTTGTCTCTCCTGTGGCTGTTGCTGGAGATGTGGTGAGGATGCTGCTCCATCCCTGCCCTCCTCTGCCACCAGTGGGCAGACAGACAGACAGACACACACAGGGGTGATGCGTCGTGTTCCCCTGGAAGGTTGGACATGGCTGGGGACATGTCCCAATGTCTCTTCCTAGGGCTGTGTCTCAATGCTGGTGAATGACTGCCCACCAGTAAGGATTAATTCTGGGGCCATTGGCTCTTGTCCCTTTCCTCTGGGACGGGAGGCTCCTTCCCTCTCTCCCCTCATTGCATTCCAGCTTGACACCACAAACTGCAACTCCAATGATTGCCCAATTCCCAAATCCAGGCCCTTCTTCCTGCTTCTTCCCGTGCTCCCTTCGTGGGGGTGGGATGTAGCCTCGGATGCTCTCTGGAATCAGGAATCAGTGGTGGGCCATGCTGGCTTGGAGGAGTGTTGGAGGGGCAGAGCTGGGGGCTTTGAGGGACAGCTTGTTCACTGCTGTGCTGGCAGGGCATTAATGGAGAGGCAGGGAGGGAGTTGAGGTGTGTCAGAAAAGCACTTTGATGTGCGGGTCACGGGCTGGAATAACGGGGAGGTGACAGGCCAGCCTTGGGATGTGTCACCCCAGCAAAGTGCCATTAGGGATGTTCTGCAAGGCGTGACGGGGCCGGGCTGGGGTCAGCCTGGCTCTCAGCCTTGCCCAGCAGCTCGGAAGAAGTTGGCTCCTTCCTTCCAGTGCACTCCCTCTCCCAACTCTTTTTTCCACGTTTGATTAATAAATCATGCCGTTTGCCCAAGCCTCCCTCTGTCCCCACCCAAACACAAACATTCCCCGTCACCACCACCTCGCGACTGGCAACGCTGCTCCCTCTGACAATCAATTACCCTCCGGAGATGAAATTATTGTTTAATGGCTTTTGGAACAGGCTCCTGCTCTGACATTCATCACAATCAATAATGCATCAGCGGGGACAAAAGAAATTACCTGCCTCCTGCTAAGTGAAAGAGTCCATTTGTATTCCACGCGGCCCCTTCACGCCCACTGAGCCGGCAGCCGCAGGTGGATGGTGCCAGGGGCACGGAGGGCAGCTGGCTCCTCCTGAACTCTGCAAAAGTTGGCTGCAACTTCCTCACCCGTGCTGCTTTTAGCAGGGCTGCGTGTCAGAGGCAGGGTTAGGGGCTGGAGGTTGCCTGGGATGGGGTGTGCAGGTGAGGTTTGGGGCAGGGTTTCCTTAGGGTGAGGTTGGGATTGAGGTTGTGCCTTGCTGTAGATGCAGCTGGGATGGGAATCCTGGCTGCTGGAGGGTCTCGGGTGTGGAGTTAATGTGCTGAGGCTGGGAGGGATGGCTGGAAGGGTAGCTGGGATCATGGTGGGGGACCTAGGGATGAGGCAGGTATCCCTGGGTAGCGACGTTATCCCTTGCAGGGATCCCTGCCCTCCCTGGCTGTCCTTTGGTCCTCATCTCCAGCACGGCAGGAAGCTGCTTCGGTCTTTACCCAAAGCCCAGGGGGCAGATCCTCCTCTGAGGGTTGGCTCTGATCCATCAGCTGCTCTCTGGGCTGGGGTGTGGCATCAGCGTGTCCCTGAGAAGGGATGGGCGGGGTGGATGCAGCCACGGTGTGAGCAGCGTGTCCCTCAATGTCTCAGATTCCCAATTATTCCAGGCAGGAATGCTGGGTCTGGCAGGGGGAACTGCAGTGTTAGGGAGCAGGGCTGAGTCCCAGCAATCCCAAAGAAACCAGTTTTTGCAGCAAGCTGGGTGTCTGCAGGGAAGGCTTTGTGTTTTCTGCCTTTAAATAATCAGCTCAAAAGCCCAAATATTCTCTAGGCAGAGGATGATCCTGGTGCTGCTTCCTTTAAGGTGACTTTTAAGCTATCAGTCTCCCAGAGGATGCCATGGCTGTGCCTGGGAGGATCTCAAGGTGATTAGGCAGCATTATTTTATTTTAAACATCCGTCCCAATTAGTGATGAGCTGAGGAGCCTCCTCAGCTCAGTGCCTGAGCACCTCTTGCCTTAGAGCCCTGTGGTTTTCCCACCTCAGCTGCTGCGTTCTCCTCAGTGTAATTGTGGGAGTCAGGATCAAGGTGGTGATGGATCAGCTGGGATCAAGTGTTCTGAGCAGGCAGGTCCTGGTTCCTGCAGGGCTCTGAGCAAGGTGAGTCCCTGCTGTAGAATTCTGAGACCCAGGAAAAAAACCCAAATTCCCTAATTTGTTCCTTTATTGCTTGAAAAATAACATCTTCGACAAGGAACCTGTTCTCACAAAGACTTTGGGAATTTGGCAGCCCCTGGGGCTCCCCAGGACATAATTGGCTCCTGCTGGGAGGTGGTGTGTGACCTAAAGCACCAAAGGTCTCGATTGCCCAGTCTGGCTCGTTCCTGCTGCTTTTATTGCCTTTGGCACCAGAGGCACAAGCCCTGGCGAGCCTCGTGGTCCTGAGTGACCCCAGAGCCCTGCTAGGGCAGGGTGGCACAGCAGACTGGGCTGAGGAGCCTTTCTGCAGTGTGGGGCTGTTCATCCTGGAGAAGAGACTTCAGCCAGGGCCTGGAGGGGCTCCAGGAGAGCTGGAGAGGGACCTTGCACAAAGCCTGGAGGGACAGGACACAGGGAATGGCTCCCACTGCCAGAGGGCAGGGCTGGATGGGATCTTGGGAAGGAATGGTTCCCTGGGAGGGTGGGAGGCCCTGGCACAGGGTGCCCAGAGCAGCTGTGGCTGCCCCTGGATCCCTGGCAGTGCCCAAGGCCAGGCTGGATTATCCTGTGGCCAAAGTGGAAAACAAGTCAAGAGGAGAAGCCTCTCTGCTCCCTGTGCAATAGGCAGGGAAACTCCTTTTCTTCCCACAGGTCAAATTTAAACCTGGCCTGGGAGAGGAAATCCCTGGATTTCCCTGCACAGGTGTGTTTTATATGGATACACAGCTGTCAGCTGGCCCTGCAGGCGAGCACCAGTGACTCCTGCACCTCACCTGCCTGATGCTTCTCCCACTGCCTGTTCCTTCAGCCTGGAGCTCCTCCAGCCTTGTCTGTCCAGGCAGTGGATGTGCAGAAATCCCAAACCTCCCACACCCCTCGTGGGGTGCAGGTCTGCTGAGGGGTGGCTCAGGGAGCTGGGGGGCTCAGCCTGGAGGAGGGGAGGCTCCGAGGGCACCTCCTCCTCTCTCCAACTCCCTGCAAGAGGCTGGATCAGCTGGGGCTCAGGCTTTGCTCCCGGGGAACAGCGACAGGAGGAAAGAAAATGGCCTCATCTTGCACCAGGGGAGGTTTAGCTTGGATATTGGGAAAATTTCTTCATGGAAAGGGTTGTTAAACACGGGAAAAGGCTGCCCAGGGCAGTGATGGAGGGATTGAAATCCTTGGAGGGATTTAAAAGCCGTGTGGATGTGGCACCTGGGGACACGGTTTGGTGGTGGGCTTGGCAGTGCTGGGGGAACGGTTGGACCTGATTTTACAGATTTTAATGATTTTATGGTGCTCCCCCTGAGTAAAACAATGCCTCTTTGTCCTGCCTTGCCCCAGGCTGAGGCTCCTGCGACTGCCCAGACTTTGCCCAGAGCCCCATTGATCCCCTGGGTGATGAAGCTGTTGAATCAGCGCTGCCCTATTTGTTGTGTCGAGCTGTCATTTTTCTCCCAGGATCTTAAAAGGATTTTGAACTGTCAGCTCCATCCCGCATCTTTGCTCCTAATAATCAATATTGATTTTCCTGTAATACCGTCCATCCAGATGCCATGCCTTATTTGCTGTAAGATTAGAATCTCGATGAGCTTATAAAACAGAGCACAGATTTTCCTCGTGTCTCTGCACGTGTGCATATGCAGAAAATACCCTGGGAGGATGATTATCTGCTGGGGGGAAAAAAAATGGAGTCGTGCTCTGCAGCTGCAACAAATATCCATTTTGGTCACTTTGCTCTGCATTAATATGTGGAGAGAGATCTCCTGCAACGGGGATGCTGCTGCCTGCAGGGAGCTGCTCAGGGATGCTGCTGTCATTCCTGGAGTTTTTTTGTACATTTTATCCTGCCCAGGGAAGATTTTGGCTGCTGGATTTCAAGCTGGGCTTTGTAAAGGCTTTTTAAACAGATTTGCCCTCCTCGAAGGGACTGAGTTTCCCAATTATCATCCCCGGCAGTAATTCCTGCTGCAAGTTTGTTTCTCTAAGTGATTTTTTTTTCCAATGGGAGGTGGTGTGGTGGTTTTAGAAACCATGAAACTGGTTTTACTGGTTGTCTTTAATCCCCCAGCGCCTTGGGGTTGGCCAAGAATCCAATTGTTCTGCTGAACAATGAACACAAGACATAAACTTTGCCCTAAATATGAGGCTGATGTTTCCTGCATGGCATCACCTGCCTGGGCAATAAGTGATATTCCTGCACTGGGTGTGTTTTTCCAGGAACCTTGTTTAGTAGTGTTTTAGGCCAAAGTATTGTAGGGTTTGACTGGAGACAAGCTCCTGGTTCCTAAGCAAGAAAAGATTTTCTATAAGGAGTCTCAGCAGAGATAACACGAAAACAAAAGGTGATTGGATGTGACTGAAAGTGGGCCTAAGAAATATAGGGTTTTACCAAAACTGTTGGAAGAAAAAGTCGATTTTCCCATTTTTGACAGAGGCCTGCCAGATAAGATGCCTCAAATCAGCTTATTGAATTATAAAGCACCGACATTTTGAAGCAGAACGCTTTGCTTTGAAGTGAAATGCTGAGATTTTTCATTCTGACATTTCCCAATTGATGTTTTTGGTAACTTTCTGCACACCTGGTAAAAGTGAGATTGGGGGGGAGGAGTTCAAGGCATTAAAATACTGAATTGCTGAAGCGGTGAAAAAAATACCTTTTTGTAGATAATTCTCATTAAAACCAATGTGTTCAGCTTCTCCTTCATCTGTTCATATTTATGATCCCAAATGCCCGTTACCTTGTTTTTTGGGGGGTTATTTGTACTTAGTGTGGCAAAGATCCCTTTGTTTTGCATCTCTGACCCAGTGGAGAGGGCTTTCTTCAGTATGATGCTTTTTGTTCCATTCCACTCCAAACTTCAGGATTATTGAAATGAGCTCCCAGGGACGGGAGGTTTCATGAGATGGTTCCAATATATATTTTTTTTCAGCTGGTATAAATAAATATTGTCTCCTTCTGGGCTTACTGAGATGAGGATGTCTAGGAGAAAGCTTGAAATATTTATTTTTGATTCGACACAATTCTGTTTGGATAATAAATTTGCTGTTCTTGCTGGAAATTGCTGCTGCAGTTGAGACAGGGACACCTTCCTCTAGACCAGGTTGCTCCAAGCCCTTTCCAACCTGGCTTTGTTTGGATTTTGTCCACATTGCCTCTGCTGTGAATTCTTGGCTACGGGATGGGGTTTGTCTCCCCACTTTGGGCATCAGGGATGCTTTCCCCAGCCTCCTAAAGAGGGGAATGTGCATGGAGAGAAAGCTGGAGGAGTGTAATACCACCAAAAATGTGCCTTATAAAATAAATATAAAAGAATAAATAAAGCTAAGGAGGGAAGGAAAACGAAACATCAAAAGAAATGAAGTGGCAGCAAAAGCCAAAGTGAAGCTCTGCTGCTTAAGCACCTTTTGTGGCTCTCCCTGCACATCCCACTTGGATTTCCTCTTGGTTTGGGGCTGCAGGAGGGGGCAGAAAGCTGTGGCTGAGCAAAGCTGAGCCAAGGATGCTTCATATGGTAATAACCCCTCCTGAGAGCCCTCACATGAAAGCCCTGCCCCTGGCACTGCTGATTAGACAGCTCTAATTGTCTCCCATGCCTGGAATACTGGAGCAGGGAGAAACCCAGATAGTGTTTGCTGAGCTGGCCCAGCCAGGCAAGCTCCTGAAATAAACCCCTGCTGCATTTGGGAGGGAAGAGTCGGGCACTGAGAGCCACAGGTGCTTCCCACTGGAGTGGATGATGGGCTGAGCACAGCCCGGGGCTGGGGGTGATGCTGAGGATCCTCCCAGCCTGGTGCCTGCAGGGAAAGGATTGCTGCTTGGGTTAGTTTTTGGGAAAAGCCACCGCTTTAGCTGTATGTGCTCAATAAAGCTTTTAGTTCAATACCTCTTATTGCTGAGCCTCAGTGGATTAACTCAAGTCTTCCCTGGGATCGGGGCATAAACAGGAGCTCATCCTGCAAGGAAAATCGTGGCTCCTCCCATCAATATGTGATAAAAATGAGAGATACCTTATCTTCTTCTATATCTTATCTACTGAGGCTGCCTCTTTGCTCCAACTTGTGTCTGGGACCTTTTATGGTCCCCAAAAAACAGCATCATCCCCGAACGGTTTGGGTTGGAAGGGACCCTAAAGAAATTGGGAAAATTTCTCCTTCCACCCCTGCCATGGGCAGGGACACCTTCCACCAGCCCAGGTTGCTCCAAGCCCCATCCCAGGGGCTCCTCACTCCCAGAGTCCGCAGCACTCAGCTCCCCACAACAAATATTTCAGCCGAGTGTTGCTCTCACGTCGCGTGCATTTGCAAAGGAGCAATTTATCACAGTGATTTTTATTCTCATTAAGGCAAATTAAGCCCACAAAGCTGGCAATGGATGGAGAGAGAGGTGGAAAAAAAAAAAAAAGGAAAAAAATCTGCGCTCATGAAATATTTATTAAAAACAGGCGTTGTAATAAATATTTGAAACCTGGTTATTAACGTTAAATCGCATCCACGTCGAGCGCGTGTTTCACATGGTCTGTTCTGCTAATTGGGAGCAGGGCTGGGCAGGCCCGTGGGGTCAGCTGGCCCCAGCACCCCAGGAGAAGCCCAAAAGGCAGGAGCTGATGGAAATAAAGTGGAGGAAGAGCCAGTGCAAGGGCTTGCCATGAGCTCGTGCCCCCATCGTCACCCCCACGCCCCCGCCTGAAAGCTGCTGCTGATTTTCCAACATGGAATGAGCGCCCTGGGCTGGCAGAGGGGCAGGGCAGGGATCCCCAGCAGCAGGGAAAACAGGGCTCCTGCTGCAAGGCCAGGAAATAAATCCTGAAATGGGGATAATAGCCCAGCAGTCAAATCAATATTGATTATTAGACAAGGGGCAGGAGGCTGTAGAACTCCCGGTGAGGCGAAGGGAAGGGTTTGGTGGAGAGCAGCTGGGGAGGTGAGGACAGGAGGGTGAGGGGGGAGGGAAGGCTTTTCCTGGGCCACGCAGGGCTTGGCTCTGCCCTGGGACCTTTGCAGTGGGGCAGGAATCTGTAGGGCATGAAAGGGAGGAGAAGGAGGGGCTGTGATTTATCCAGGAGGCTCACAGGGGGTTTGGGATATCCCCACTGCTCCAGTGGGATGTGGCAGTGTTAACCCTTGGATGGAGGCAGGAATCAGGTGAGGATTTTCACGGGGAAATCTCAGACTTCTGGCTGTTTTTCTTGGTTTGTCTGGGAAAAACTGATTCAAAAAATGAAAAAAAATCTCCATTATTAATGGAAGCGGTCTTTGGTTCAACTGACCTTTTGTTTGCAACATTGCTTTTGCCTTTTCCAACAAATGGAAAGGATAAAAGCTTGAAAGGGAAGCAAAGCACTTGGCAAAATCCCAAACCTGATTCCCCTCTTCTTGCAATGGATGTGAATGTACTGAAAGGGGTGAGGTAGAGATAAGGGCAAAGCTGCTCCTCCCTTACTACAAGGTTTGTGGTGAGTGCAACTCCGTGCCTCAGTTTCCCTGCCTTGGGGGTAGTTACCGAACTCGTAATTATTCTGAGGCTGGTGGTAATTATTTCATGTGCAATTACTCAGAGAGTGTGGGAGCCCTGAGCAGGCAGAGCAGCTGGATGGGCACTCTGGAGCTGCACATCAGCTGTGTCCTCCTCATCCCTCACGGTCCCACTGATGGATCAGCTCAGCTCAGCCTCCTCCTGGCAGAGGTGGGACCTGTGCTGCCTCTGCTCCCTCCAGCCCCCTCTGCAACACACCTTGGGGGGTGCCAGCCCTCCAATCCGAGCAGCAGCGGCCTTTTAGAAAAATATTGGAAGCAAGCAAATAAATAAATGGTAATTTAGTCATGGACCCAACCCAGCCTCCCATAAAAGCTGGTGCAGACCAGATTTACAGCGCCGTGCTGAGATGCTTTTATGTGAAACAGAGCTTCAGAGGGGAAGCCATCTATCAGGCAAGGAGCCCGAGTGAATGAGATTTAAAAGGCAGCTTCCTTTTGTTCCCTAATAGTTTGAACAATTCGGTGTGAAAGTGGAGGAGGTGGGAAGGGGGAAATCAGGAGGTGTTTGGAATGACATTCATAATGGCAACACCGTGCACCTATTTTGGTAATAGGCTTTAAACTTCTAAGAAGGTGAATCCTCTTATTTCCAGCGTTTATTTTCTCCTTCGCTGTAAATTTATCAGTCGGGGTCGAGTCTGCCACAAGCTGTGAGGAGCCTGATGGGAAACGAGAGCCCTGGGTCCTCGTTAGTGCAGGGAACCTGTAATTTCCCAGGTTTGAAACCCTCCTGGGTTAATTGGAGTTTGCTTTTGAAACTTAGTCATCTCTGCCTGGTGAGCATGGGCTCACTTGTGCTCCTTGGCATCCCTGCTCTCCTGTTCCCTGGAATCCCTGCTTCCTGTAATCTCTGCTCTCCTGTTCCTTGGAGTCCCTGCTCTCCTGCTCCCTGGCGTCTCTTCTCCCCTGTTCCCTGGAGTCCCTGCTTCCTGGAATCTCTGCTCTCCTGCTTCCTGGTGTCCCTTCTCCCCTGTTCCCTGGAATCCCTGTTCCCTGGCATCCCTGATTGCCACCTCGCCCGCCGCCCTCTACTCCCTTTCCCTACACTCCCCGCTTCCCATCTCCTGAGCATGCGCGCACTTGTGCTCCCTGGCATCCCTGCTCTCCTGTTCCCTGGAATCCCTGCTCTACTGCTCCTTGGAGTCCCTGGAATCCCTTCTCCCCAGAATGCCTTCTCTCCTGTTCTCTGGAATCCCTGTTCCCTGGAATCCCTTCTCTCATGTTCCCTGGAATCCCTGTTCCCTGGAATCTCTGCTCTCTGGAATCCCTGTTCCCTGGAATCCCTGCTCTCTGGAATCTCTGCTCTCTGGAATCCCTGTTCCCTGGAATCCCTGCTCTCCTGTTCCCTGGAATCCCTGCCCTCTCCCCCCTGTGCCTGGCAGGTGAATTCCCTTGGCTCTGGCACACCAAGGCTGGGCTCGGCGTCCCCCCAACCCCCACATTTACCAGTAAATCTCCTTCTCCTGCCTTTAATCTGGCAATTACAGTTCCCCCTTTTGAATACAAAACAATTCTCCCCGGGCTATTTCACTGCCCCGTTTTTGTCCTGAGGTTGGGGCAATGCTGGTCCCCCCTCCCTGAAGCCACCGTTCTCCCTTTCCACACACGCAAAGAGGATTTCCAAGGTCATTTGCAGTTGCTACAGGCTTTTTCCTCCCAAGAAGTGCAGGCCAGCAATTCCAGCCTGCCAAAGAGAGGGGGGAAAAAAATCCTCAGCTTTAATCTTTGTGAAGGGAGAGCAGGTGAGGGAACAAAGAAATGGGGAAAGCGAGGGAAGAAAAGGGTGGACAAGAGGGTGTGGAGGGAAGCTGGTGTGCAGAGAGATCAGATGGAAAAGGCAGCTTTTGTGGGCAGGGATGAGAGGAAGAGGACAAAGGGCTGAAGACAGAGACTGATGGTGTGTGGGGAAGCAAACTTCCAGCAGGAGCCTCCTGGGATCTCTCATTTTGGGGGAGCTTCATCCCACCCACACAGGCATCACCTCCCCAGGCTCCTTCCCAGCACTGACAGGACCCAAACCCTGTGCGCATGGGCATCTCTGAGCTCTGGTGACTCCCAGGCCTGTTCCCAAATGATCTACATGTTGTAATGCCTAAAATTGGATAGGAAATAGGTTTGAAGCTGGAGTTACTCATCTCACATTCCCTGCTAGAGCTGAAGAAAGGAGTGGGGAAATTGACATCCTGGGATTCCTGCTGGGAAGTTGTGGGTCGTGAGACTTTGTGCTTCTCTGCTGTGCTGGGAACATCTGGCATTGCCCTCAGCCCTCAGGATGACCCTGGAGAGCTGGTCCCCCTCATCCCTTCTCCCACAGAGCTGGTGTTCAAGGAAAAGGAAGCATCATTCCCATGTGCCTCTCCCCAGGGAAAGGATGGGCAAACCAACGTTTCTCTGGGATGTCACGGGTGTCCAAGGCACGGCTGAAAGGTGCTGGGGTGTGCCAGGGATAAGCATGTTCCACGAGTCCCTGTTAGGGGAAGGAGTACAAGATCTGCTGGGAAATAAGTGATCCCTGCATATGAAACCCTGGAGATGCAGGTCGACACAAATCAGCTCCCTGAATGAGCACAAAGCTGCTAAAAAGTCAAAATGCATTGGCTTTGTAGCTTAGATTTGAAATGACTCAGCAGTGCAGGTGCCTGGTTTTTCCCTGCTGGAGAGCAGATCAGAAGAGAACACAGAAAGGTGGTGGGAATGAGACATTTGGGGTGATCAGAGGCTAGGCCTGGCTGCCCTGTGGTTTTCCCTTTCTCCCCACTTAGACACATGCCAGAAATGTCTAATTTTTACAGGATTTGCCTGGTTTGGGTTATCTCTGCCCTGGGATCAGGGTCTCTGAGGGCAAAGCAATTCCTCATTCAGCTCAGAGGAAAAGGCTGGAGCAACGTCTGGAGGTGGCTGAACATTTATAGGATGTGATTTCAACCATTATCATAACTATCCTGTATTGCATCGTCTAATAAAGACATCAGTTTAAACCCCTCACAAGTGGCAATTACCTAATAAAATGCAGTAAGGATCTTCCAAGTCGGCAGTAAAATTAGCATTACTGGGTTTTAATTAATAGCCCAAGCCTGAATGGCTCTTCTATGTCCTGTGCAAGAGGATTGGCTGCGTGAGTGTTTGTGTGGATGGGCCAAGACTGGGAAAAGGAAGTCAATGAGCCCTGAAAGGGCTCCATGTCTGCAGGGCTGGAGTGGAGAAGGGGCTGTGTGGGGCCAGTCTGTACTGGGGGGAGCAATGGGACTGCTGTGCTGTTGTGGAATCCCAGAATTGTTTGGGTTGGAAGGAACCTTAAAACTCATCTCATCCCACCCCCTGCCAAGGACACCTTCCACCATCCCAGGGTGCTCCAAGCCCTGTCCAGCCTTGGCCCAGGGATCCAGGGGCAGCCACAGCTGCTCTGGGCATCCTGTGCAGAGCCTCAGCACCCTCAGAGGGAGGAATTTTTTCCAGGTATCTAATTCAAATCTCCCCTTCTTCAGCTTAAAGCCATCCCCCGTTGTCCTGTCCTGGTGCCACTCCCCATGGACCGAGCAGCAGTGCTGTTATAACATCACAGCTCCCTGGCATGAGAAATCCCTGTGAGACCTCAAAAGCTCCTTGTACCCGAGTCAGGCCTTGGGGCTCTTTGCAAAACCCTTTTTGGAACTGACACAGCTTTGCCATCACCGCTTCTGCCCTGCGAGGGGGGCTGATGTCCTCTTGCAGCTGTTTTTCCCAGGTTTATTGAACATCCTGGATGCCCACAGGGTGCAGAGCTCTGTGAGGACGCTGCCCCTGGAGAAGCAGGTGAGATCTGCCTCCCCCTGCAGCCACAGGCACGGACACCGTTTGATCCGGGCTGTGACAAAGTCAGCGTGTCACAAACCGCCGAGCACCTTTGTGATGGCAGAGTGCCTTTGTTCCTCACTTGGCAGAGTGCCTTTATTCCTCGCAAATTTGTGATGGCACAGTGACTTTATTCCTCGATGGCAGAGTGACTTTACTGCTCCTTCCTGGCTTTTATGGTGTAGCTGGAGGGGTTTTGATGTGCTACAAGGAGCCCTAGAGCGAGGCTGGCTTGTGCTGTCATCCCCCATCCTCTCTGGCCTTTTTTCTGTGCTCCCCTTCCCATTTTCCTCTGCTTGCTGGCAAGCTGCCTGGTGGAAGCAAATAGCAGGGATGCTGCACTGATGGAGGGAAGGACCCCCGGTGTGCTTCCCAGGAGGGTGTCTCTATCAGCCAGAGAAATCTCAGTGCTCCAGCAAGATTGCTTTTCTGGGGAAAGGGGGGAGAGCCCAATCTGCCTGCAAATGTGCATGTTGGAGAGGGGAAAATCAAACCGTGGCGTTTAGCAGAGCCAATTTTCTCCAGGAACAGGACGAGGGAGGTGGTGGCTCAGATTGGTGCTTCCCCAGCTAATTGTATTGACAAAATAATGAAAGTATTTGTATGCACTTGTTCTTGTTGTGTATAAACTGCAGCAAATAGAAATCCACAGGATTATTTTTTTTATCGGTGGTGCTGTTCTCAGGCAGTTCAGAGCTGGGAGATGACGGGAATTCACTGCACTGGAGGGTCAGCCTGGCTTCATGTCCCACCCTCCTCCTGCCCCTGGTGCCCAGGGAGGGAGGGACGGGACTGAGTCCTGCCTGTGCCACAACTCACATGCCTGTTTTCTCCTAGGATGCTCCTTAATTTAAAGGCTGGCTTGTGGCTAAGGAGCACGAGCAGGGGGATGTGCTGGCTCCAGGCAGCCCCGGGGTGGTGGGATCTGTGTGAGCATGGGGCTGGTTTCCAGCAGAGCTGCAGGAAACTTCATCCCCAAACACGTGGTTGCTCCCCACAGGAGCTGTGCTCCTTCCCTCTGTCAGAAAACCTGGCCACTTGTGCTGAGCCCGTACTACAGTGGGATTTTTTTGTGTGGTTTTCCTTCTTTTTGGCAAATATTCTCCTTCAACCCATTTCCAGTCCAAATTGAAATCATAGGATCCCAGACCTACTGCGGTTGGAGGGGACCTTAATGCTTGTGTCATTCCACCCCCTGCCATGGGCAGGACACCTCCCACTGTCCCAGGGTGCTCCAAGCCCATCCAACCCTTGAACATTTCCAGGGATGCAGCAGCCACAGCTCCTCTGGAATGCCTTCCCTTCAGCTTCCCCTGTTTTATGGAGTGGTTCATCACATGCTCGTGTGTGAGTGAGATGATGGAGAGCGCTGCTGCTGAGGAGTAATTGTTTAACGTGCTTGCTGATCCCACATCTGGGATCAAGCTGCCAATATCCCGGCACTTTGGAGCTGGGGCTTGATCCTGCATCTATTTATGGTCTGTTTGGGGCTGTGCATCAGTGGCTGTTTGTTACCAGAGCTGCAGGTGTAGCTCCATGGGGAGGGCCTGCTGGTTTTGGCTCATTCAGGGTTGTGGAGCCTGGACTGGAGACTCCTGGCTGTGGGATGAGATGAGGGATCTGCTCTGGGAAAGCCTTGCAGACACTTGAACAAGGGGGTCACTGCCAATGCCTCAGCTTTGTTGATAAGGGGATGGAGAGGAGGAGGTAAATGACCTCTGCTGCTGCTTTTCAGCTGCTTTTTGGTCTTCTTTTCTGAGTTCTCGGTTCCCTCATCCTCAGCCAGTGCTGCACAGGAGGAAGACCTGCTAAACACCTTGCACAGGAGGGCTGCTGCTGACCAGCCCTTTTGGCAGTCCCAGCACCCAGCTTGTCCAGGCAGAAGAGGGACCAGTAACTCTGGAGACAGTGCAGAGAACCAGGAGCCCTTCATAAAGTGTCACTGATGTGGAAATACAGGATCAAATGAGTAGCAATTCGTGTGTCACCGCATGACAGAACAAAGCCCTCTACCGAGGAATTAAAGCCATAAATATCCTACAGGGCCCCTTCCTGCTAACATGCTCCTGACATCTGGAGTGGCAGCCCACTGGAACCTATCTGCTGTCAAAGAGCTGTTGCAATTAAGTCGTGAATGCAGAGGGGAGAAGGGGGAAAACAATTTTTTAAATGACTTGGCAGGTGATGGAAAACCAAAATACCCTTTTCCATTAATGTGAGCAAATTTACCTTAAAAGGAATTGGGTTAGAGACTCAGGAAGTTAATTGTCGGAGTCATTCAGTCAGGTTTTGGTCTCCTCGGGGCTGGTGTGGGAGCGATGGAGGGCCTGTGGTTGGCTTCCCACCTGCCTCTGTGCTGCTGCAATATTTAACGCTGTCTCCTGGCCTCCTGGGCTCCAGCATGGCTTGGTGGGCACGTGGTGGTGTGGGAATCCAGCTGGGACCAGCCATGGGGACGGTTTTGGAGAGGCAGTGATGGGATTCACTGTGCCAGGCAGTGTTTTGGTGTTTTGGTGTGGGGCAGCACCACAGCCTGGTGCTCCCATTGTGTGGATGATGGAGGGACTTAGGAGATCACGGAATTGTTAAGGCTGGAAAATCGAGTCCAACCATTTTTCCAGCACTGGTGTGTTCACTAAACCGTGTCCCCAGGCGCTGGAGATCTGCTGGGTCTGGATGTTGTGAGGTGGGACTAGAAGGAAAAGGGTGTCAGGGTGGTGAGCTGTGTAATCAGCTTGAGCTGTGCCCTCAGAAGCTGCAGGACACTTCCTGGGGTGTGGAGCTTTCCAGGAGCTTGGTGGGTACAAGCAGGACCCAGGGACTCCTCTGTGGGTGAGCATTACCCTTGCTTCAGTGGGGAGCTGAGGCTCGGAGATGGGAAGGGCCACGTGGAGGTCCTGAATTGCTGTTCTCACAGTCTGGGGGGTTTATTCCCTGCCAGCCCCTTGCAGGTGACCTTCACACCCGTCCCTCACGCGCCGCAGGATTTTGGGTGTCTCAAGCAGGCATCAGCCACGGCATCCTTTAGCACCCCAGGGAGCATCACCAGCACAGCCGGTGCCAGCCGTCCCTGCAGCCCAGCCAGCAGCCAGGGCTGCAGGAGCCGTGCCTGGGGAGCCTCACTGGCATTCCGGGCACTGCCAGGTGCCATCGTGCCGGGTGCCATCGTGCCAGGTGCCATCCTGCTGGGTGCCACCCTGCTGGGTGCCATCCTGCCGGGTGCCATCCTGCTGGGTGCCACCCTGCTGGGTGCCACCCTGCTGGGTGCCACCCTGCTGGGTGCCATCGTGCCGGGTGCCATCCTGCCGGGTGCCATCCTGCCGGGTGCCACTGTGCCGGGTGCCATCGTGCCGGGTGCCATCCGGCTGGGTGCCACCCTGCTGGGTGCCACCCTGCTGGGTGCCATCATGCCGGGTGCCATCCTGCTGGGTGCCATCGTGCCGGGTGCCGTTGTGCTGGGTGCCATCGTGCTGGGTGCCATCCTGCTGGGTGCCATCGTGCTGGGTGCCACCCTGCCGGATCGTGCTGGGTGCCATCGTGCCGGGTGCCATCGTGCTGGGTGCCGTTGTGCTGGGTGCCATCGTGCTGGGTGCCGTCCTGCTGGGTGCCATCCTGCCGAGTGCCATCGTGCTCGGCGCCATCCTGCTGGGTGCCACCCTGCCGGATCGTGCTGGGTGCCACCCTGCTGGGTGCCATCATTCCAGGTGCCACCCTGCCGGGTGCCATCCTGCTCGCCGCCGTTGGGTCTCTCCGCAGAGGTGGCACCGGCACGCGCGGTTTGCGTTTCTGGGGTTTACAGGAGGTGTCACCAAGCAGACACGCTGGCAAGCTGCGTCTCGCAGAGAATTCATTTTCAGGGGGTTTCGCTCCCTCCTCCCCAGTCTGGCTGGCTTGATCTCGATGAAAGCACCCGGCTCCTTTGCTTCCTTGCGAGACGCGCCAAACCCAGTGCAGGCTCTGGGCTGGGCTGGCTTTTCTTCCTCCTTGCCCCGTGTTTGGCTCCTCTCCAAAGGGCCAGCTGTTGGGAGACTGCCATCTCCATGTCTGTGCTGGAAATTTTTCTCTCCGGTTATCTAAAAATCAGGAAGCAGAATTGATCCCAAATGCCTCCAGATGACCATGGCAAGCTCAGAAAATAAAGAATCACCGGTGACAAGAGGCTGAGAATCTCAGATTGCATCAGTACCTCTTTTGCAAGATTTTATTTAAGGTACCTATGAGTGGACCTGATTTTCAGAAGAGCCCTGATTGAAGATTGATCCTTGCAAGAGACTATTTCAAAATTACCCATCACTTTTGGCTGCAGGTTTGCTAAATATTCAATTGTTCCTCCAGCAACTTAGTCTTGAGCAAACTGTTGTCTGTAATGTTTTTTCCCTCTATAATTTACACAAATGGGGGGAAGAGACCTAAACTGAATAACCTGTGGCCAATGATTGGAGCTGTGTTCACTCCTTTTTGCTTAAAAATGGTACCTTCTCCCCAGCCCTAGGTGATTGTTTGGGTTTCTTGTATCAGAAATAAGGGCTGAGAATCACCTGGAGAGGAGGGGTGTTCTTGCCCTCCTCCTGAATTTGGGTCCACCTCGTAAAAGTCAGGAAGAAACCCATCCCTTCTCCTTGAAGTTCCTAGGAGACCTTCCCTCTCCATCCCTGCTGCCCTGCCTGAGGTTTGATGCACTTTGAACACTTCTAGTTGCTTTAAAAATGGGCAAATTATGGCCTCAAAGGAGTTTCTTCATGGTTTTGGAGGAGGAACAGGACTGGAGCAGCTCCCACTGAGCCCTGCTGTGGGTGCTCGTGGCATGGAGGAGCTGAGCAAGGAGCAGGGATGGGGAGAAGTGGTTTCAAGGGTGATGCCTCCACTTCACACCATCCAAACTCTCCCTCGCCACAAGCACCTGAGCACGTGGTCCATCCCTGAGCTCCGAACACCCACCAAAACCAGGCAGGAATTTTCCCTCCTTCAAACCTCACCTTGCAGTGCCTGTGCTGGAGCAGCAGCCAGGTTGCCTGGGCTACACAACCATCCTCTCAGATTATTCCTGGTAAATAATATTTAGTTTTCCACTAGGAGCAAATGGCTTCAGAGTCCATGAAGTAATTTCGGGCCAGCTTGCAGTGCCTGTGAGTTTAACTCTCCAATTTGGCCTGCAGCAGCACTGGGCAAATTGCTCCCAGCAACTACTTTATTCTTCCCCAAACGTGGTTTTGTGCTGACCCAAGCGGTCGACTCAGCACATGTTTTCAGCCAGGAAAAAAAGAAATTAAAAAAAAAGAGGCAAATTGTTTCCAAATGGTGCGTGTTTTCTATAAAGGCAGCTATACAGGATGTTTTTGAAGGGATGGTGGAAGAAAAAAGCCATCTGAAAGCGGGGTGTTCCAGCTGGTTCAACTGTTCTGCTCATGTTTTCAGCACGAGGAACACAGGTGCGTGTTTTTAACTGCCCTGTCGTGCTGGGTGCTTGTCCTTTTGAGTTTCATCAGGGGGCCAAACATCCTGGGTGTCTTCCCTGCGTGGGGAAAATGGAGGGGAAAGATTTAAAATAGGAACTCTCTCATTTTGTGCTATGGGAGAACTCTGAAGACCAGGTTTAGATTTGGAGCTGGGTGTTGCAGGGCTCCAGGCATCGCCCTGGTGCTTGTTTTTTTGCATGTGAAGACCCACTGACTTTCAAGGGATAGCTTAACCCTTTTCCTTCAGCTGCAAAGATTGAGGTTCATTCCTTCTCCAGCTGTGTTCCAGCTGTTTGCCAGACCAGAACCCGCCTGGACTGCCACAGGGGTGGCACTGAACACTTGGCCTCCCCAGGAGCCACCCTTGGGTGGGTGTTCAGCCACGTAAAGCTGGAGGACATCTCTGTCTTCACCCCAAAGCCCTTCAGGCTCACACCACAGCAGCTGGGTTGAACATTTCCAGGGATGCAGGCAGATCCTTATGGGAAAGGACCTGGAAACGTGGAGCATTGGGATGTGGTGTATGGCAGAGTGACTTTATTCCTCAGGGGCAGAGTCCCTTCATTCCTTGCAAATTTGTGATGGCACGGTGACTTTATTCCTCGATGGCAGAGTGACTTTACTGCTCCTTCCTGGCTTTTGTGGTGGAACTGCAGGATTTTTGATGCATGGTTTTGTGCTGGGCCTGGTTTTGTGCTGACCCTGATTATTTACAGGCAGCTCTGGAAGCCTTTTGCTCCTTCTTACTCGACAAACCTGATGTTTCCTCCAAGGAGGGCTGCTCAGCCCAGTGCCAGGGCCACAGCTGGCAGTGGAGGCTCTTCCCATGCCAGAGGCATGATCCCTGCTCCTGGGCACTGCTCCCAGTCCTGGGGCCGTGCCTCAGCTTCAGCCACTGCTCCATGAATTTGTCTGTGGGAATCTGAGCTGTGGGGGATGGAGGGGGCTGTCTCAGCAGCACTTGCACCTGCTCCTGAAATTTTATGGGTGTCCTACAGCAAACAGGCTCCCAGGAGAGATACAACTGCAGAGATGAGACACTTTGGAAGGGGTGGAACACGGCGACAACAGTTCTGATCAAAAAAGGGGAGCGTGGCTGGTGGTTTTGTCTTATTTAATGCTGACATCCTGAGGTCAAACCGTTCCTCTCCGAGGAAGGCACAGCCCCATTAGTCAAACACAGCAATCTCTAACTTTGTAGTTTTGTTGCATGATTTATAAGCCACGGGGGTAAAAAAGAAGTTTTTCTCTGGAAATACCAGGGAATATTTCCATCCTTGTTGCATTCCCTCGCTCGTTTTAACTTCAGCTTTACAACATCAAAGCTGGAGTTGAGCTCTCCTGGTGCCCGTTTGCAGGATTCAGTATCCTACAACGTCTGGCTGCTGGCTCTCACCAGTTGTGCAGCAGAAATCCATCCCACATCCCTCTGGAATTCTGTAAGTGAGCACCTCCTGCTCGAAAGAGGTGGTACAGGAGCAAGGAGTCCATTTGTGAGCTCCTTGGCAGTGAGGGGCATGGGCTCTGCAGTGCTCAGAGAGTGGCTGAAATCCAGGTCTCAGCCAGCATTGGGACAGAGGTTAATTTTCCAGTCCTGATTCCTGTTGGGAAATGTCAGATCATCCCTGCCTGAGACCTCAGAAATGGGTGTTTAAGGGACTAAAACACCTCTGTGCTGCTCTCAGCTAGGCCTGACATTTCGACTATGTGAACTCTTGATCAGGTCAAAAAGTAAAACTCCCTTTCAGGAAAGATTTTAAGATGATGGAGGGCTTTGTTTCATTCTGCATTTGCAACTCTAATGTGTTCTTCCCCTGCGCTCCCACCCACTCCTCACACTCAACCCCAGACTCTCTGCTCACATGGCTATCAGTGTCACTCCTCAAACATGTCTTTCCCTGGAAATCCAGCTTTTCATCAATTAAACATTTTTGACAGCTTTTCTGAAACAAATCTTTAAAAAAAAAAAAAAAAAAAAGAAATCAGTCTTTGCTTTCCTGCAAAGTTTTGGGGGTTTTACCTTAAAAGACTCCAGCAGCCCTCCAGTGAAGGTGATGCCAGAAGGATTTTGGGGCAGCTTTGGGCTGCTCCCAGGGGTGGTGTGAGGCACAGCCTCAAGCCTGGAGCTTGTCACTGTTGCTGTTAAGAGAATTCTACCTGGTGCTTGTGTGAGTTCCTGGCAGGAAAGGCTGGAGGGGTTGGGATGGAGGTGCATGTGCCAGGTGTGTCCCTCTATCCCAGCCAGGTCCCTTGCAGGATGTTTGATTTCTTCTTCTCCCCTCCCCTATGAGCCCCCAGGTAAGAGCCCATGCCTGTCCCCAGGCAGCTGAAGCCCCTTTCCCCAGCCCTTGCTCCCACCTCTCTGCCATTTGCAGCACTGCTCTGGCTGGCTGGGCTCTGGCCTTTTCCCAGTCCAGCCCAGTTCCCCCCTGGACTCTCCTTGCAGGGATTCCAAGCACAGACAGGTGACAAGGGGCTGCCCCTGAGAACGAGGGGCACAGTCCTGATCCAAACTGCCATGGCAAGAACCTTGTGCAGGTGTGAGCCTTGCCCAGGGCTCGGGTGGGCTGGTGAGCTGCTTTTCTTGGAAAACCAGGTAAATCTGTTGTTTGCTTCATCACCTTTATCTTGTTCTGCTGCCAGGTTTCAGCCCTTCAGTGTGACAGAAGACTTTGAGCTGAAATCAGTTTGAGAGTCAGTGACCTCCTCCGTGGGTCCCTCCTGTGACTGGGGAGCAGGGGTTGGGAATCACACCCCAAACACAGCAAATGCCTTCTCAACCATCAATGCAGCAATCACATCCTCTTGCTGAAAAGCAGAAAAGCTATAAATAGACCTGCAAATGTAACTTCTGTGGCCAACTTTGCCCAGACCTCGCCCTTTTGCCTCAGAATAAGTCCCGTATGTTTTATCTTCTCTAAATGCACTGTAAAACAATCTGTTCCCTTCCCTGAGAATCCTTGTCTTTGTCATCCATCCTTCTCCTCCCATCTGAATCAGATTTAATTTTCTTGCCTAGTGGCACTTAGAAGCCCCTAATGAACAGAAGGTCCCATCCCTTAGTGCCAATCATATCAAATTGGTTTCGTGGGCATACAAATGCTTCAGTGCTGAGACTGAGCTGGCAGGACATGATGGCTTTGCAATGACTTGCAGACTCTTTAATTAAGGTGAACATGTTTAGCTGGGGAAAAAAAAAAAGCACAGTCCATGAAAGTATGCTAAGCATGTTGATTTAATTGGCAATTACTGAATTTAAAGTAAGCATTCAAGTGTAGCCAAACCCCTTGTAAGACAAAGTCCAGCCCCAAAATCCTCCAAGGCAAAGCACCAAGAAAATGAGGCAGACAAAGATTAAATGCCTTGCCCAAGGTCATGTGGGAAGATGTGCTGGGGTTGGGAACTGAGCTGGGTTTTCCTGTGGCTGTCCTTCCTCTGCAGCATCCCTCCCATCCAGGGGCAAGGGGGATGCCCTCATGCTGAGGCAGGGCAGGGCTAGATGGGATCTTGGGGAGAAATTCTTCCCTGTGAGGCAGGTGAGGCCCTGGCACAGGGTGCCCAGAGCAGCTGTGGCTGCCCCTGCATCCCTGGAAGTGCCCAAGGCCAGGTTGGATGGGGCTTGGAGCAACCTGGGACAGTGGGAGCTGTCCCTGCCCATGGCAGGGGGGAACTTTAAGGGCCTTTCCAGCACAAACCCTTCTGGCACTCTGTGATTCTCCTCATCAAGCTGTGCTGCTCTGTCAGCATCGTGGTGCTCAGAAAGGCTTTTTTAACATAATCTCCTGCAGCTTGGCCCCGGTGTCTTGCTGATCTCTCCTTCCCTCTTTCCAGGGGCTTTGGGAATGCCATGGAGCAGCTGGGGCTGGATCTGAGCCTGCCCTTTGTGCACCAGCCCCAAACAGTCTCCTGCCACCTGTCCCCAAGTCCATCGGTGTTTGGGGTCTGGGGCTGTGTCTGCAGTGGGCTCAGGGCAGCACAGCTCATCCTGGCCCCTCCACCCCACCCCTGCTTTGTCCACCAGCACCGGGGTGGAGTTCTAATTACGCTCATTAGGGGTCTTTGTGCTGCCCTCGATTTCCGAGCATCCTTCTGCATTAAAAATCCCTCCCAAAGCAGGTGGGGAGAGCTGATGGTCCTTTCATGCCCTGTAAGATAATCATCCCCTGGGCATGGCTGTGGTGCTGTGGCACTGGGCTGGTTTGGAGGGACATGTGGAGCCAAGCCAGGAGCACCAGCCAAGGACTGGCAGAGCCTGCTGGCACTGGCCAGAAAGAAGCACTTGTGGGTTTTATTCAAATACAGATTTTTTTTTATTATTATTACTTTTGCTATAAACCAGATTATTTTGTGAGTTTTCTTGAGGTTTTGCCACAAACTCCCCTTTGGGGAGGAAAGTTTCAGTAAGAAGTTTTGTTATTTCAGTAAGAAGTTTTTGGGAACTCGAGACTTGTGATGCTGAACCCTTTATTTCTGCAGAGGAACATTTAAATTCTGCTTTTTAGTGCTTCCCTAACCTTTGCAAGGAGGAAAACTTCCTCCAGAACCAGGGAAACTTGACTTTTCTGGTTTTTAAGACTGCCTTAATGCTTGCTAAAGTAATTGTAAATCCTTACCTATGTGCCAAGGTGTGGGACAGCCCCCCCACAGCTGCTCCTCTGCTTCCATTGTGCTGCTGACTTTCCCTGCTGAGCTTCCATTGAGGAAACATGGAGAAATCACTTAAATCCAGCACTGTTCAGATTTATTTTCTTGTTCCTCCAAAGAGCAATAAGTCAGGGCGTGGCTGGGGAGAGCTCTCTGCATTTTGAAGCTTTGCATCCTGCAGCTGGATGGAGTGGGAATCGTGGCTAGCAGCAGGCTAGAAGGTGTTGTGGAGATGGACCAGGGTTATGCAGGGACAGGGATGATGGAAAGGCTTCTCAAACATGGTTACTCCTGGAATTGTCTACTTGGGACCTAAAGAACGAGGGATTTGTGTGAGAAATGCTGACTGTGGAGGTGACGATGTGAGGAGGGAGAGGGGATTTTGGGCAAAGGGACTTCCAGCCTGGCAAGGAGGTGTGCCAGGGAAAAGGGCCAGAAATCCAGGGAACAGGGCCAGGGCAGGGTGGTTATAATTCCCTGGAGGATTGATTTGCCAGCTTCTAGCAAAGGACAGCAGGACCCTGGAGTGGAGAGCAGCTCTGTGACAGCAATCAGGTGTCACTGCCCACTGCGGCTTTCGAGGGCAAATTGAGGGGCAGGGGACGAGAGTGCCTGGCTTGGTTTGGGGTGGGCTGCTTGAACCCTGTGCTGCTATGTTGGGAATGTTGGGAATGTTGGGAATGTTGGGAATGTTGGGAATGTCCATCAGATGAGGGTGTCTTTGTGGCACGACACTCAATGTGCACAGCCCTTGGACAGGAGGAGGCTGTCACTGTCCTCTGAAGGGAGGAGCTGCCATAGGATGCTGGATGAGATGATCTGAGGTCTCTGTGGGCCAACAGAGGGACAGTAGCCAGGAATGGGAGCCCTGAAATTAATAAATCAGAGCCTGCTTGGTGAGATCCTGGGCATCAGTGAGGGAAGGGATGCTGCTCCAACCTGCTCCTCTCTCTTCAAGACCCTTAAAAACAGCACCTCCAGCAAGCCAGGAGTTAAACAACCACAGGAATTTCTGCAAGATGCCTACTACAGGCACATCCTTACTGCCAGATGCCAGCTACAAGTGTAACATCCTGGATGTGCCATTTCTGTTTTCCACGCTGCCCGTGCACGTGGGACGGCGTCCGTGCCTCGGCGCGGAGCTGCCGGGGAGGGAGGCGCGGGACGAGGCGGCTGAGGGGGGCAGGAGGCTGATGGCAGGAGTCTCTTCTTTTTACAGAAAGTGAAAAATCAATCCTTGACCTTTAAAGGAGTTTATGAATTCCTGGCTTAGGGATCGATGTGCATTGATTTTTGTGTGTCTGCGTGGGCTCGCCGTGTACACCACCAGGTGATGGAAGCCGAGTTTTGCTGAGTCTGGAGCGGGCAGAAGCAGGTGTTGTCTCTGTTGAGCTGCCAGGAGTGAAAACATTATTTTTCCTCCTTTTTCTCTACCTTTTCTGCGTGGCAGCTGGAGGTCGAGGTCACTCGGAGACACTGTGTTTGGTATTTCAGTGACAGCACCTCCCTGCCTCCTGCCCTGCTGCTCTCCATCACCCCGTGGAGCATCCCTGTGCCTCCCAGCCCTTCCCAGGGATGTTAGTGCCTGTGTCCCCTCATTTTAATGTTATGGAGCATCCCCATGTCTTCCAGCCCTTCCCAGGGATGTTGCTGCCTGTGTCCACTCATTTGAATGTTATGGAGCATCCCCATGTCTCCCAGCCCTTCCCAGGGATGTTGCTGCCTGTGTCCCCTCATTTTAATGTTATGGAGCATCCCCATGTCTCCCAGCCCTTCCCAGGGATTTTGCTGCCTGTGTCCCCTCATTTTAATGTTATGGAGCATCCCCATGTCTTCCAGCCCTTCCCAGGGATGTTGCTGCCTGTGTCCCCTCATTTTAATGTTATGGAGCATCCCTGTGTGTCCCAGCTCTGCCCAGGGATCTTGCAGTCTGTGCTACCTCATCTGATGGTTCTGGAGCATCCCTGTGCCTCCCAGCTCTGCCCAGGGATTTTGCAGTCTGTGCTACCTCATCTGATGGTTCTGGAGCATCCCTGTGTCTCCCAGCCCCACCCAGGGATGTCACAGCCTGTCCCATGCCATTTAAAGCTCCTGCAAGAGGGGGAGGCTCCTGCCTTGTTTTGGGGGGCAGTATCACCGTCCATCCCCCCAGATCCCCCGGGATGAGGCTACAGCTGCTTGTTCAAGGGGTGAATTCTGGCAGAGCTGGTCCTGTGAGTACAGAGTTTTAGTGGCAGTCAGGGTTGTCACCCCTGGGTGAAGCCCCCGAGCCCAGCCTGGCACAGGAGGTGCTGGTGGGAACCCAGATTCCTGTCACTGGGTAGCAGCAAGCGAAGCCTTCCCATTTCCACCTCGATAAAACAGCAATTTCCTCAAGACTGCAGACTCAGCCAGCACAGAAGTTAGCTTAATGAATTAAAACTCAAGCGTGGCTTGACCTCGGAGGTGTGACGTTCCTCTTGTGAATGAGGATTTAAGGGAGGAGACGTGCTGGCAGCCCATTCCCCGAGCTGCTCCCACGAGACGTGTGAGCAGGAGCAGAGCTCTCCTGGGCACATTTCTATCTATATTGGGTGTATTTTCGTGCCCGCCCACCGATCTCTGAGATGGAGCTGTGCGAGCTGACAGCTGCCGAGGAGCCGAGAGGTGCTGGGGGTGGCAGGGGAACAGAAGGCTCCAAAGCCTGTTCAGCTGCCACGGGCTGGGGAGGGGGGCAAGGAAACAGAAAGGCTGACGTGTTTCAACTCCCAAATGCTGGAGGAAGCGTGGCACCAAAGAGCAGCTCCCAACAGCACGGGCCTGAGGCGAGGCTCTGGAGCAGGGCTGGGGGAATTGCTGTTTTCTGCAGCAAACCCCAAACGGGCCAAAAGCACCAGCTGATAGCACAGGATCCTAGAAGGGGTCAGGGAAGGGAGCACCGAGGCTCATCTGGTCCAGGTCCCTGCTCCAACAGGGTCCACCCCAGAGCACAGGGCACAGGAGTGTGTCCAGATTGTTCTGGAACATCTCCAGGGAGGGAGACCCCAAACTCTCCCTGGACAGTTTGTTCCAGTGCTCAGTCACTGCACAGGAAAGAAGTTCTGCCTCATGTGCAGGGGAAATTCCTGGGTTCGGTCCCTGCCTGTTCCTCTGGTGCCATTGCTGGGCCCTGCTCTGCCCCTCCCTGCACACAGGGACAGCCAGGGACAGCCAGGGACACCTAGGGACAGCCAGGGAGACCCAGGGACACCCAGGGACAGCCAGGGACACCCAGGGACAGAGAAGGACACCCAGAGACACATAGGGACAGCCAGGGACACCCAGAGACACCCCGGGCTGAGGCCCCTCTCAGCTCGGCTCCTCTCCAGGCTGAGCAGCCCCAGCTCCCTCAGCCTTTCCTGGGCACTGAGATGCTCCAGGCCCTTCCTCAGCTCCAGGAGCTCCTGTCCCTGCTGTGCTGAGGATCCAGGGCTGGACACAGCACCCAGAGGTGCCCCCAGGGCTGGGCACAGGGGCAGGAGCCCTCCCTGACATGCTGGCAATGCTCTTCCTAATGCATCCCTGGAGCCCTTTGGCCTCCTCACCCCCAGGGCACAGGGACAGGGACAGCTCATTGTCTCCCAGGCCCTTCTCTGCAGAGCTCTCCAGGTCACCTCCAGGCAGTTCTGGTGGCCAGGATTATCCTCCCCAGGAGCAGGGCCTGCCTTTGTCCTTGTTGAACTCCAGGCAGCTCTTTCCTGCCCACCTCTCCTGTCGAGGTCCTTTTGGCCATTCCCTCAAGGTCCTTTTGGCTTTGAACAGCTCCATCTGCATCCCATGAAGTCAACTGGGAATTAGGTAAAGTTTGGTCACTGAAAGGCTTGTCAAGTCCAGGGAAGTGGTGGAATTGCCATCCCTGGAGTGTTAATTAAGGGTGTGGATGTGGAGCTTTGGGACGTGGGTCAGTGGTGGCCTTGGCAGGGCTGGGTTAATGGTTGGACTCGGTGATCCAAGAGCTCAGCTCCAACCTTTGTGATCCTAAGTGTGGGAAAAGAAGGTTCTGAGGCTTGCTCTTGGAATGGGGAAACTGAGGCACGGAGAAGGAATGAAGCCATGGATTCTGCAGCAGAGTGAGGAAGCAAACTCAGGCCCATCCTAAGACATTTTTTCCAGAAGATCCATCTTTTCCCCTTGCACCATCTCCTTTGGCAGGTTTTCCAAATCTTTGATCTGTAACGAAATCCAGTAGGAAAGACAGTCCCCTTTCTTTAGAAATCAGGGGATGGGGAGTGGGTCCTGCTGCCACTTAAATAAAATAAGTAAATCAGGGGATGGGGAGTGGGTCCTGCTGCCAGCAGGGGCTTTATTCCCCACCCCAGGACCCTCCTGCCATCTCCAGAGTTGGTGATGCCTGGGCAGGGACTGGGGTCCATGGGGTGGGAGCTGTGAGGGAAAACCACCCCCCCGGTCAGCAGGGATTCTGTCCCACTTTATTGAATCCAGCAGTTTCCCCAGCCTCTCCTACTGTCTCTCCTAATGTATTCCTATTTGTTTGATCTCCTACAAACTTCCCCTCTCTGATCTTCTGATGAAATAATAAATCTGGGGCCCTTGAAGACACTTCACGGCAGGAGGCTCTAAACGAAAACCCTTTTAAGCATTTAGAGGTTTTTGAATGTGACAATCCCCTCCTGCAAGGGTACAGTGTATCCTGGATTGCTCCTGGCTGCTCCCTGGGCAACACGGGGCCATAAAACTTCTGTCTGTGGGAATGTGAGGATGTGCAGTATCCTCCTGCCGTGTGGCTGAAGAGCTGAAGAGCAGATGCAGAGGGTATTTGTACCTTTGGGAAGCTGTATCCAGACTGTGATTGTAATAATGTGGATGTGCTGCGTGCAACTGGGATGGGGAGGAAGGAGGAGTTGAAGGGGAGGGGTTGCTTATTTTCACTCCTTAAGCTGCTTAAAAAGATTTTTAAAAAATCACCACAAAGTGTTGTAGGAATGGGGTTTTTTTGTGATACCTGGCAGGAGAATGTCAGGAATAAGGCTCATTATGGGCAGCTCTGCTTGTTATCAATAGGGAGGTCAACCTGTGGTCTGATCTGTTTGCAATCCTTACTACTCCATTTCTAAGTCAGGAATTAATCAAGACCAATAGCCTGGGCACTGCAGACAAGCTGGGTCCATGTGCTGGGTTTTACTGGCAGCTCCTTAATGGTACAAAAGCTCTTGGAGTACCCACAGATGAATAAAAGGAGATTTTGGTCCCAAATAGAGACAGTAGAAAATGCAATTGCAACTTTGCTGAGTGAGACACAGGAGCTGGTTCTCCAGAGCAGCTGTGGCTGCCCCATCCCTGGCAGTGTCCAAGGCCAGGTTGGCCAGGGCTTGGAGCCACCTGGGATAGTGGAAGGTGTCCCTGCCCTCGGCAGGGGGTGGAACAAGATGGGCTTTAAGGTCTCTTTCAACCAAAGCCACTCTGGGGTTCTGTGGTTCAGTGTCCTGCCCACAGTGTGCTGGAGAGTCCCCCTGCCCTGGGCTGAAATGGAATTTATTTGGTGCAGTTAGAGCCAGGGCTGGAGCTTGGATCATCAGAGCTGCTGAGTGCTGACCCCAGCTCTGGGACCCAGGTGCTCTGCAAAGCCTTTCCTGAGCCCTCTGTGCTGAGCTGGCAGGAGCTGGTGAGGTCTTTGCGGTTTTCCTGCAAAACCCGAGCTATTTTGCACAGGGAAATGCTGCACTGGGTCCGACAGCTCCGGGCACTGCTGCAAAACCTGCAGGAGTCGGAGAGCTCTGGAAAACACAGTGCCATCGTGTGGCTTTGCTCCTGCCCGCTGCTCACAGGGCAGGGACAGAGCCTTGGTGTCCCCACGCAGCTGCCGGGAGGTGCTGGCTGTCCCTGATCTCTTTAGGGTGTGTAACCACATTTGTTTAGTGGCTTTGGCTGCTGCTGCCCTTCATTGCATTGGATCCCCGATCTGATCACATCAGCGTCCCGCAGCTCCCTAACCGGGTTTGCTGTTGTTGAGGGTTTGTGTAGGAGGAGGAGAGGGAGGAGGAGGGCAGGTTGGGGGGTCTGGCAGCTAAAGAGCATCTAGTGCTGGGAAATGAAGCGTCTCTGCTGCCGGTTGTGTGCTTTTGCAGGGCACAGGCGTGTTTGGGGAGTCTGCAGTGTGAATCATGGAATCATTTGCGTTGGAAAATCTTCCAAGATCATTGAGCCCAACTGTTAAACCAGCACTGCCAAGCCAATCCCTAAACCGTTGCCTCAAGTGCCGCATCCACGGGGGTCTTAGATCCCTGTAGGGATGGTGAGTCCACCACTGCCCTGGGCAACCCTTTCCATGAAGAAATGTTTGCCAATATCCACCGTAAACCTCCTCTGGCACAACTGGAGAGGTTGTTTCCTCTCCTCCTGTCCCTGTTCCCTGGGAGCAGAGCCCGACCCCCCGGCTGTCCCCTCCTGGCAGGGACTTGTGCAGAGCCACCAGGTCCCCCCTGGGCCTCCTTTTCTCCAGGCTGAGCCCCTTTCCAGCTCCCCCAGCCTCCCTTGGGGCTCCAGACCGTTCCCAGCTCCATTCCCTTCCCTGGACCTGCTCCAGTATCCAGCCTGTCCAGATCCCTCCGTGGACTCCCTCACTCCCTTTCACTGGAGGATGGCACAGCTCGAAAGTGCATGAAAATGACAAATCCTTCATTTCTAGTGAAGGGGGAGGTTCCTTTCCCTCCTCCTGCCTTGGGGTGGAGATGATAATTCCTTTTCCCATGCTAATGGATGTCTCTAAGTGCTTTCCAAATGCATGCATGGCTGCAGCAGTGCCAAGCTGTCATTTTCCCCATCCCAGTGGCATTGGGAAAGTTCAGTCAAGAGCAGGAAGAATCCTTTGTGCCGGATTCTGCACACGGCTGGCACAGCTCTGCACACAGAGCAGGGGAGGCAACAGAGAAAATGCTTCACCCAAGGTCACTGAAGGAGAAAACAGCCCAGGTATTTTATTTCCAGGACCAACAACCTTTCCTTGTGCTTCTTTTTATCATTCTGCTTCTTTTTTCTCCCCTTTTCCAGTGGTGGCACTTGCCCTTCCGATCCCATCCATGGGGAATATTTGGGCAGTCAAACACCCGGGTTGGCTAAACATCCTTAAGTGATTTTAAAACGAGGGGAAAAACATGAGCTGGGAAGAAAATAATGAAGTTTGTGGCTCTGAATCCTAAGCAGGCGCTCTGGTCGGGGCTCTGTGGTGCGCAGGGATGAACTCATCCTGTGCCAGCCAATTGGTGGTTCCCTCAAGCCAAGCTGCTTTATAATTAAGTGATAATTGTTTTTGCTGGGGAGCACACAAGAAAGATAAACAGCTTGAGGAATCAATAAGCATCAAGGTCATAGGCTGAGTTATTTACTGAATCATCTGCAATTTATCTCCCAACTTTTCTGTACAAAAGAAAACCAGTGGCTCTGTTTCACTGAGGGTTTGGAAGTGCCGTGTGAGCATCGTTACTTGAAAACAAAACTAAACACTGCAAATTTGGGGCGTTCATCTGAAAAACCTTCAGAACGAACCAAGGAAGGTTTGGGGACAAACTGCCACAGAGCAATGCAGCCTTCCGTGCACAGGCATCCCCAGATCCACACGTTCACTTGCTCTCTTACATTGGTTTAACCAAATCGATGGAAAGCCCTGCCTGGACACTTACTTCTCATTAGCTTAAATTTATCCCTGATTGACGTGGACCAAAGTGCCCTGAATGAGGTGTGCTCTGAGTGTGAGCAGCCCCTCACATCCACGGATTTGCATCGCTTTGAAGCTGAACTCGTGCTTGGCAGAGGCCAGTGTGCAGCAGTGGGCAGTCAGTGAGTGTGGCACAGGGGTGGAAGGAGCAGGAGGACCCTCAGTGACAGAAAGAAATGGGTCCTTTTCCAGCTGGTGACAGCTGGAAGCGGCCTCTCCATGCTGTGGTGCTCCCAACTTCACTCTTGGCCTGGTCCAGTGACAAGAACAACAGGGAATGGCTTCAATCAGACAGGGGGTAGGTTTAGATTAGATATTAGGAAAAAATTGTCCCCTGTGAGGGTGGTGAGGCCCTGGCACAGGCTGCCTGGAGGAGCTGTGGCTGCCCCATCCCTGGAGGTGTTTAAAGCCAAGTCTTAACCAGGTGTAGTGGAAGGTGTCCCTGTCCATGGCAAGGGGGTTGGACTGAGGTGAGCTTTATGTCCCTTCCAACACAAACCATTCTATGATTCCACCCTAAGCTGAGAGTGCTCCTGCACTGCAGCTGCTTTATTGACGCCTGTAGTTCCAGGTTAGTTATCCCCTCCCTTGTCCCAGCCTTTGCTGTAGACCCTTCTATATGTTCCTCAATCCCTAAAATGATGATTATAGAATGCTTTTCACTGGGAGACCTCAATTCTGGTTGGTATCCCTATCTTACTTAGGAGAAAACAGAGAGGATGCATTGGAGGGGTTAAAAATCCTCAAGATTATCTACTGAACCAGTACCAGAGTGGGGACCCCAGGTCCCAGCCTGGTACATTATCCTTTGGACAGCACTGACCCCTTGCACCAAAGAGGATGTTTAATTTATACAGCCTCAAATGAGTGCAGGAAAGACTTTTCCCTGGATAGAGATTGCAGTATCCTCATTACTTTATGTGAAATCCAAATAAGCTCTGAGCTGCAGAACTGATAAATGAATTAATAGTGCAGATATAGAATTGTGCAGCCTGGAATGATTTGGGTTGGAAGTGACCTTAAAGCCCATCTTGTTCCACTCCCTTGCCGGGGGCAGGGACACCTTCCAGCAGCCTGGATTGCTCCAAGTTCTGTCCAGCCTGGCCTTCAACACCGCCAGGAATGGGGCAACCACAGCATCTCTGGCCATATATGACCCCCATTTTCAGCACCTGGGTGTCTGAAGTGCTCTGAGTAGGAGAACATTTCTGTGGGAAATCTTTCCCTTTTTCCAAGGGTTTGGAGGAAGGTGTCGCGTGCCGCTTCGCCCACGGCAGCCCTGTGCTGCTGGCTGGCCCCAAAACAGATTAATGAGATCAGAATCCATCTGGCAGCTCAGTTGCTGTTGTGGGAAGGATTGCCAGCTCCGTGGCTGTGAGTGGCTCTCCTGCCGTGGTAATCTCCTCAGGCTGATCCCACCTCCCTGTATTGATGGGGTTTGGTTTGGATCAGGTAAGCTGGTGGGTGGCAGAGAGCCGGGAGGATAACGCTGTTCCTGCCTGTCATCCTGGCAGGGGGGGCAGGAGAAGCTGGAGCTTGACCTGCTGCTCTCTGACCACAGAGCCTCACTCACTGCAGGGCCCCGCTCTGAGGCCTCTCTTTTCTGTGGGCTTCCTGCAATGCCCTTGGAGATGGTGCTAGACCTTCCAAACCCTCCGGGTTTTAGCATCCCTAATCTCTTGCTGGCTTTCCACGCTCCTTCCCCTTCTCCTCCATGAGAGCCTTCCTCCCATTTTTCACTCTCCTGCTTTGTGATGCCCTGTTGATCTCCATTGCTCTGCTCCCATCTCCAGTGTTTATTAGTCTCCTTTATAGTCTCCTTTATGTGGCTGCCAGAGCATCCTCCCAGTTCTTTGTCCTGGTTCTCTGTGAGCCAAACCATCAGAGCAGATCCTTGGAGCCTGCTGTGCTCTTTTCCCTGTGACAGTGGAGCTGAATTTCAGCAGGCTGGAGAGGGCTGGCTCAGCAAACTACCAGATCCCAGTGCTTGCAGGTGGAAGTGCCAGGAGCTGATGGGATAGCAGGGATTACACAGCCTCTGGCTGTGGTACTCCCTACTGCCCCATCCTCTGCATCCAGCCTGGACAGCACAGCAGATTTCTGGTATCAGATTTTGCATTTTAGACAAGATCCGGGGTTCCCCTCTCCTTAGGGCCATGATATGTCATTTTTCCCAGAGTCTTCCTGGTTGGCATTTTGAGATGCTTTCCGTGGGATGGCGTTCACAGGTTCAAGCAGCTGTTGGATTGTTATGTGGTTATCTCAGAGAGGAAAAAGTAGGAGTGCTTGACCCAAAGGTCTCTTCCAGTCCCCTGTACAAGTCTCTTTTGTTCAGTTCTCTGCTGTAATGCAAACCATGAGAGCCATGCTGTGACCCCCTTCCCTGCACATCCGTGCCACCAGATGCTTTCCAAGTGCTGTTCCTGTTATCTCGGGTTCCTTTATCTAATTAATTTATCATATCGAGGAAGCAAGTCACACACCTCCTCCTCTCTGCGAAGGCTGCAGTGCATTAACTGCCACGCTACCATCCAAAATTACAGCTTGGCGTAGATCAATCCTGGCTTTTGAAATCTATTTAAATGGATGGAGCGATCTCCAGTGAGAGGCTCGGGAGAGGAGATGCTGTGTTAATCTGTAATGAAACACGAACTAACCCTGAAGGAAAGACAAGAGCGCGTGAATGGGGCCCTTGTTGGAATGAGCATTTCCCGTGATGTTCTCATTCTCTTTCCATTTTTGCCACATATCCTCTGCTTTCTCTCCCCTTTTTCCTTTTCCCTTTGGAGATGCTCTCTATAATGATCCCGTCAGTGGAGTTTTCACGAACAGAAATGAGTTCTTTTATTTCATTTGCTCACGACCTGAAGAAACTTTAAATGGAGCTGGTGGTGGTGAAAAGCAAGCTGTAAGCGTGGAGATGACAACCTTATATTATATTTATAAAGTCTGCCTTCAGATGAGTTGGAAAATACTTTCTGTACTTGGGGAAAGAAACTTTTGAAATTACTCTCCCACATTACCATTAATTTAATTTCTTAAAGTTGAAGTGTTTGCAAAGTCAAAAAGTGCTTCCATTCACTGTATCTCTGTGTCATAAACTTCGCTGCTTTATAACACAAATTAAATTGTTTTGAAGCTCGGGACTGAAATTTTCAAAAATGCCTAGAGCACTTTGATTAGAGCTGGTTGGAAAAAAAATTCTAATGAATCAGTTTTCAAAATGAAAACACAGATTCACCGAAATCAAATCATTTTGTGGAGGCCATCACCATTTTCTCATTTAAAATTTCATCAAAATGTTTTATTTCAATGAAGCCAAATCCCCTTGGTTCAGTTTTGTGTGTAGGTTATTCTGCAATTTGGAGTAGGGAACAGTGTTATGAGAGGAAAACAAAGCCTTTGATGAGACTCTCGTGCTATTGCTGAGGTCAACCCTTTGTTAAAAAAAAATTATTGGAAGTGGGAATCTCGCTTTCCGTGGTTAATGAAGAAAATAAGGCGGGTTGGAATTTCCCAAGGACAAAGAGGTGGTGGTTGCTCCAGATGTGGTTTCTGTGGAGGTTCCTCCTGGCACTGACCCCATCCAGCCAACTCTTCCCATCTCCCGTGTCAGAGGAGCTCAGCTGTTGCCTCAACTCATAAATCAAAACTTGCTCTGCTGGGGTGAGACTGCTTTGAAGATTAATACCTTTGAAAGATGAGGGCTGAGGGAAAGAAGGGGACCTTTGTCACCCCTGGAAATGGCAGTGGTGCTGTGAAACCTCTCGGTCTGAAGGGGAGGTCAGGGCTGAGTGGTTGGGGACACGGCCCTGGTTGTGTTTGGGGAGTGCTCCCCTGGAGCAGTGGGCCCCAGGCCTCCAAAAAGAAGAGGTGCTGCTGTGTTCTGGGTGACCACAGGCCATGAGTCTCTGGCTTCTTCATCTCCATCTACTCTTGAGGAGCATGATTGCATTGGAAATTTGGGAGTTACAAGCTAGAGGGTGTGCTCCTCCAAATCCCATCCTCATGGGGGGACCTGCTCTCCTCAGCAGTCACAGACATCCCAGTGGTGCTTCTCCAGGTGTCCTTTGATTGAAACCCATCCATGTGGTTCCACCACTCGTGCACCACAGTCTCTCTGTGTGCCACACCAATCTCTAATTCTCTCTAAACACAGAATATTCTCTCCTGGGGTATAGTCTGTGTGGTGGGACTCCACCTGACATCAAATCCTCCTGTGTTCGTTGTCAAAAATGAAATTATCCATGTCTTGAGGAATTTCTTGTCCTAGTAGGTGACCAAAGCCTAGAGGGAGGAGTGGAGGGTGTTGCAGCCCCTACCATATCCCATGAAACAGCACTGAGCCAGCTCAGGCAGAAACCACAATCCCAATAAAAGGCTTTCCTGCTTTCTTCAGAGCTCGGCATTGTTCCCTCTTGTTGCACGCCCAGTTCTGGTACATTTCTCATGCCCACGACATAGATGTTTGCTAATTTCCCCCAATTTTTGCATGATGCAGGGTTGGAAGAATTGAAGTGAAAGCTCCGTCCCTGAGAACCTTTCCTGCTACAGCTTCTGGTGGATCTTGACACCCTTGTGCTACAAAATCCCAAGAGCACTGGGCTGGCCAGGAGGCTTTTCCACTCCCAGTGTTGGCAGGTGCAGTGGGAGGGTTGGAATTTGGGGCCTGGCCCAGCCATTTCTCCTGCCTGCTTGCCAGTTAATCCCCTGCCAAGTAAATACCTTCCCTACCCTTTATCATCTCGCAGAGTCTTAAAGACAAACAGAAAAGCAAGAAAGAAACAAACCAAGGCACCCGCCAATAAATCCAATGCTCCGAGGAAAACACAGAAAACACTGAGCAAACTCCGAACAGCCCCTTCCTCTGAGTTAATTAATTGGAACCCCGTTTGAGAACAAGCACCCTCCTAAATCCCGCGTTGCTGAATGCAATTTTCTCCGTACAATCGCTCAGTGTCCCTGACGGACGGGAGCCCAATCACTTCTCGACAGAAGGCGAGCGCTGCTGCAGTGCCCAAGTGAAAATAATAGATTTTTAACACTGCTGCAAGGCTTGTAAATACCCAACGGGAACCAGTTCCAACCCTCCACGACTGCCCTGTGGTCCCCCTGAGCTGACAGGAGATGGTGTCAGGCTTCAGCTGGTGTTTCCTACAGCAGGAGACACGGTGCTGGTGATGGGGGTTGGAATAAAATGACCTTTAAGGTTACTTGCAAACTCAAGCCATTCCACAATTCCATGAATTTTTGAAGTTCTATGACTTCTCCCACCAGTGCTTGCAATGGGTGCAGCACTGTAAATGGCTGGGCTGTGGGATGTGGAAGATGATTTTTAGTGGAGGCAAAGACCTGGAAGAATGTGGACGGACCTGGAGCAAGTCCAGAGCAGCCCATGGAGATGTTCTGGGGGCTGGAGCCCCTCTGCTCTGGAGCCAGGCTGGGAGAGCTGGGGTGTTCACCTGGAGAAAAGGAGGCTCCAGGGAGACCTCAGAGCCCCTGCCAGTGCCCAAACAGGCTCCACGAGAGCTGGAGAGAGACTGGGGACAAGGGATGGAGGGACAGGACACAGGGAATGGCTCCCACTGGATGGGAGGGCTGGATGGGATATTGGGAGGGAATTCATGTCTGTGGGGGTGGGGAGGCCCTGGCACAGGGTGCCCAGAGCAGCTGTGGCTGCCCCTGGATCCCTGGCAGTGCCCAAGGCCAGGTTGGACAGGGCTTGGAGCAACCTGGGAGGCTGGAGCTAGATGAATTTCAAGTTGCCTTCCAACCCAAACCAGCCTGATTTCTGTGCCACTGCTCCTGCCCATCCCTGGGGTGGGAGTACAACACCTTGGGTGTGCAACCAGCGTGCAAAAAGGCAGGGAAGGAGACGGCCTGGGCAGGAGTCACGTAGATGGGAGCAAATGGATGGAGTAGAACTCGGGATGCGTTTTGCTCCGCTCCGAGCGGCTCTTAGCTGTAAAATTGCTGGCTGTGTCCTTGAGCATGAACCAGCCCTGAAGAATTTGGTGGCTGCTGGTGCTGGCCAGCTGGCTCAGGCCACGGGGTCAACGCTATTAAAGGCCTCATTCCCAGGCGCTGCGCTAACAACTTAACCGTGTTTATAATATCAGCGAGAACCCATGTCAAATCCATTGTTGCATGATGTGACCAAATCCATTACTGCACACATGGAAATCAATTACTGCACATTAGGGAACATTTAACACTTGAGCCTTTTCCGCTGCCTTGTTTGCACGGCGTGGCCGGAGGAATCGTTATCTGCCACTCTGGAAATGGATTTGCTTCTTACATTTTGTAACCTCTGCAGGGGATGCGCGCAGGTACAGAGTGAAACGCGTGCACAGCGCCTGGTTAATGGTGAGGGGCTGAAGCAGAGCTGGGTGGTGCTGAGCTGCAGTTACTACTGCTGGGTTTGATCTCAAATGTGTGGGAATAAGTGTTTTCCTCCGCCAGGTTCACACACACTCCTCGAGATGATGCTCCTGTCTCCCGGAGCCACCTCTCCCATGCAAGCAGAGCTCGTTGGCCCACACTGCTGCATTCCTTCTCTGTTTTCTCTGCATTTAGCAAAAAAACCCCCAGCAAATAGACAGCTGCGTGTTTCCTCTAGAGTCACAGAGGATCAGGCAAGAAAAGGTGTGTTGGGATGTGCTGTGGTGGCAGTAGGGGGACAGCTCATGCTCCCCAAGCTTTGGCTTCGCCTTCCTCCTTAAACACCCTGAGCTTTTCATGGGATTTGAGGACAGGGATAGACAAAATCAATGCGTAATAATAGCTGGAAAAGAGCATCCCCCTCCTGTGTAGTGAGATTGAGCAGAAATTTCTCCCACCCTGGAGCATCCCTTTCCATCTTGGGGGTGGGCTGATGCACCTCTCCTTTTGCAGCACCCCAATCCTGGCACCCTCTCCCAAACAGTCGGATTTTTCCTGTCCACAGCTGCTTGCACATCCCACCTTTCCCCCAGCTCCGTGCCCTCACTTAGCAGGTGCTCTCCACCTTCCTTCTCCTGAGCACACCCTCACACACGCTGTGAGATGAAGGAAATGGATGAAGGTTAATTTTTTCAGTCCCTCTCATAATGACTCATCCATAACGATTTCCATTGGTTATATTTCCTTGTGTGACAGAAACAATTTACTGCATTCCTGCAAAGCCTATTTTCTCTGCATGATCTGCTTGTGCGGAGGTTTGGGGAAGTAATTTACAGATATTTTGCCTCAAAATAGCTTACAAAGACAAAAGAGTCCTGTTGACACCAAGGTGCACTCCTCGTGAGCTGGGGAAACGGCATAAAACAGCTTAAAAATAAAAACACTTTGTGGTAGTCACTCAAAGTCAAATTCCACACCACACACTGTGGCCAAAAGCTCTTTTTGCTGGTGGGGAGGCGCAGGGCTTCTCCTAGGAATGCTTTGATTCACATTTGGCTTGTAGGAGGATCCTCACTGACATAAATCAGCGGGAATTTCAGTGTGGGGTTGGGATGCTGCTTCTGGATCTGGCCCTGGATTTTTTGTGATAAGAGAAAGGCAGCCATACAGCTGCCATGGCGTGTGAGAGCACAGAGCTCCTGAGTGTTTTCCAGGTAGGATTTTGGCGGTTTTGCTGTGGGATCAGGGCCAGAAGCCTCGGGAGGGAGCAAGGGGTCAGAGACCAATGTATTTGGGGAGAGCCCAGGTTCTCTCTGAGTGTCAGTGCCCTGCTGTAACCTCCCTGCCCAGCCAAGCTGCTGCCTATGCCAGCAGCACTCAGATAATAACTATTCAAGGGAATTTGCTCAGGCAAATGCTTCTCCTAATGGCAGTGTTCTCTAGCTAATCAGGATATTCTGAGTTGTGTGCTCAGTGCTCTGCAATGGATAGCTCTGTTATTTCTTGCATGTCCACTACTCCAGGACATAATGCCCCCTCCCAGCTTGTTCCCATTGCCCCACAAGTTCAGCATCTCCTGTGCCTGGCAGAGCATGGGAATCACCTGTGGCTGATTCAAATGGGAGCAGTGGGGAGAAAAATTTCATGCTCACTTCTCCATCTGCTCACTTGGTTTGAATTTTGTCAGTAGATACGGTGGCAGAAGGTGAGGAGTGTCATCTATGAGAGCAGGCACAGTTTTTGCCTTCCCCTGCAGTCACTGGTGTAGATAAGATGGATAACACCCTGTGGGCTGGGGGCAAAGGCCACTGGCACACCAGAAGCTGCAGGGTGAGGGCAGACCTCTGTGCCAGGCACGGGGGATAAATTAGAGACGGTGAGTGGAGGGGAAAAGTTTTTGTGCCAAAGAGTTGGGCTGTGCTGCAGTCACAGCTCATCCAAAGGAAGCAGTTCATGCAATACATTGGAAAATTGGGAGCTGGAGCAAGGACATGGGGCTGAGAACATGCAGCTTTGAGTGAGAACAGCACAGAAGCTCTGGTTTAACTCAAGATGGGCAAAACATGGGATGATACCAAATGGCCTCAACTTTCTGCCTTGTCCCCAGAATCCCTTCTGGATGCGTGTACCTGCCTCCAAATTGCTTGGGATTTACTGGGAGCTGTTAGTTCCATTTTTGCTTTCCCTCTTTTTCTGTGCTCTGCTGTTTATTTTGGAAGGCATACACTAGTCCTGTGGAAGATTTGGTGCTGAGAAACCAAATCCAACCAGAAATTTCTTAACACGTGCTGTTTTAACACCTGATGCTCTTAGACCTCCAAGCTATTGCAGCTGTTGAGGTCAGGACAATCACCAAAGCCATGATGCTCGAGGGAAGTGCTTGTGCTGCTGTCCTGGTATCCTGGGGAGCCTGAATCATGGACCTGAGCATGGTACCTGCCTCCTTCCAGCATCCATGTGATCCTTGGTGCCCCCTCTCAGCATGGTGTTGGGGGATCAGGGCAGTCGCAGATCTGGGGGTGGGAAAGGCGGGCGGTTGTTGGCATGAGAGCAGCCAGCCGGGTTCTGTCAGTGCAGGCCAGGCTCTACCAGTGCGGGCCGGGCTCTGCCAGTGCGGGCCGGGCTCTGTCAGGCCAGGCCGGGTTCTGCCAGTGTGGGCCGGGCTCTGCCAGTGCAGGCCGGGCTCTGCCAGTGCAGGCCGGGCTCTGCCAGTGCGGGCCGGGCTCTGCCAGTGCAGGCCGGGCTCTGCCAGTGCGGGCCGGGCTCTGTCAGTGCGGGCCGGGTTCTGTCAGTGCGGGCCGGGCTCTGCCAGTGCGGGCCGGGCTCCGTCAGTGCGGGCCGGGTTCTGTCAGTGCGGGCCGGGCTCTGTCAGGCCAGGCCGGGCTCTGCCAGTGCAGGCCGGGCTCTGCCAGTGCGGGCCGGGCTCTGTCAGGCCAGGCCGGGATGCCGCGACCTTCCTGGAGAGAGAGTCTGGCTGGAGACAGCATTCCAGGGGCCTTGGCCTTCCCAGAGAGAGGGGCTGGAGACAGCATTCCAGGGGCCTCGGGCAGTCCTTCAGCCGCCAGGCAGCCTCAGCAAGGCACAGCCTGTGGCTGCAGGTGATTCAGCTCTCAGCAATGATTTCAGCTCTGCCTTGTGAGGTTCTCCCAGGCCCACACAGGGACAGAGAGACAGGAGAGTGGTGTGGCGATTCCACAGGGTGGAATTCCACAGCTTTATTGTCCAGTACCCTGCGAAGGGAGCCAGGGGTGACAGCTCCCGAGAACTGGGCAGAAGCCGGGGTATTTATGGGGGTGGTACCAAAGGGGAAAAACCAATGGGTAAGAGAGAATCTCCATGGATCTATCAGAGCACTGTGGGTACTCGCCCTGACCCAAGAGAGAACTGCCTCATCTAAGGGTTATCTCTCCCGGGGAGAGCTTATCACATTCCATTCAAGGGACATCCCCCCAGGGCAGAGGCCTGGCAGGCTCACTGCCTCCACACTGGTGGGCACAGGTCAGCCCATGACAGCCAACAGTGGCTCTTTATCCCCCTCCCACCCCAGGAACACAAGGGAGCACAAGGGAGAGGGAGCACAAGGGAGCACAAGGGAACACCAGGGAACACAAGGCCTCTTGTGCTGCCGCGGCAGTGTGGCCTGTGCCGCGGGCTGTGGCGCTGGGGCCGAAGGCCATTGCTAGCCCAGCTGTCAAGGGGCCCTTTGTACAGGCAGCGAGGGCAGATGGCTGCCACATCAGGCCCGTTGTCCCTCGGCGTGCTGTGGGTGACCAAAGGTGGCACGGCTTTGTCACATCAACCCCGCTGCAGCGCGGGCTCTGCAGGGGTTTGGTTGCACTGAGTGCCCCCAGCCCTGGTTGTGTTCAGTGCTGAATGAAGCTGGGATGGGCAGGAAGCAGCATCCTCACCCTCCCAGTAACGCATTATTCCTCCTTTGCTTGGCTACTCAGCCTTCCCTGAGGCTCAGGAGCTGCCTTTGCAGCTCAGGAGAATCTGTGCATGTGCCCCTTTCCGAGGGCTGCAGAGTGAGGTTTGGGCACCTCTGGAGCTTCCTGGAGGTGAGAGAAGGTGGTGCTTCTCTTGAGAGCAACAAGGGAGATCACAGCAAGGTGTTAACCCCTCCTTGAGGAGAGGGGGCTCGTTGGATAGCTGCCAGCCCGTGTGAGTGGCAGCAGGACAGGCGNTTTTTTTTTTTTATACCATCCATCCAGCACTGATATGAAACTTTCACCTGAAATCACAGCTATTGAAAACTCCTCTTTTGAAAATACAAAGCGAATTCCCTGGATGCTGAACACGTTTGTTGCAAATGTGGTTCGAGCCCGTTTCTATTCAGGGCCCTTTTCAAAAAAGTTGCACACAAATCTGGAGGATCTCTTCTTCCTCGAGCCATCCCGACCCGCTGTGAGCATTCGGCACAGTCCCAGATGATGCCTTGGAGCAGGTATAAACTCCACCTCTGTGCAGAGCTCTGCTCCTCTACTCATCCCTTTTAAGTCTTCAGGGAAGGATTTTAGGGATGTACACACCTTTTGCAGGTTTGTTGGTAAAGGGCTGAATTTCTCTCTAATTTCGTAGAATCACGGAACGTTTTGGGCTGGAAGGGACCTTAAAGCTCATCTCATTCCACCCCCTGCCATGGTCAGCAGCACCCTCCACTATCCCACGTTGTCCAAGCCCTGTCCAACCTGGCCTTTAGAACACTTTAGGCAGCTTTAACCATATTCTAGGGCCTGCATTTGATCTCCAGTTTTTCCCTATTCCTGTTGTAGCAGGATAAGCCCCCGAACCACCAGCGTGTGGAGCAGGGATCTTGTGTAAGAGCCCCAAAACAGCAGCTCGGCCGACGAGGTTTCTCTCTGTGCTAATTTGAAATGAGGTGAGCGATGGCAAATTGAGTTTCAAGGGCAGCGGAGACAACTTGTCAATTTAGCCTGGGCTCCTCTCCGCCGGTGCAATCCTTCGGAGCTGGAGCTGAGGCTTGTTTACGGCAGTGGATATAATAGCTGCAATCCCCCAGGTAGATTAAGCAATTGCTTCATTTAGGACTTGCAAAACTCCATGACATTTTGAGGGATTTTTGTTGACCTTGCCAAGGGCGAGCGCTGATTTCCCCTCGCTGCCCTCGTGGCTTTTTCTAATGACTCCAGGGGGGAAAGCAGAGCTTATCAGGATGGGAATTGCTATGGGATCGCGTTTGTTGGGGAGGTGAGGGTCTCAGCTCTGCTGGAGCATGGGGAAGCCTTCCCACCACCCCTCTGTTGGGTTTTCATGGTTACATTCCCAGCCAGGGATGTGGCTCTTTGCAGAGTGATGGGTGAGCAGGTCCTGTTTTCTTGGTGTGCCTCGGTTTACCTCTATTACACCAGTCCAGTGGAAGGTATCCCTTGGAACAAGATGAACTTTGAGGCCCTTTCCAACTCAAACCATTCAGGGATTCTATGACTCCTTGTTTAAAAAACAAAATAAAATGCAGAGTTTTACTAGCAACACGTTGGGCAAAAGGAAGGAAAGATTATTTTTTCTTGTGGCAACATCCAAATCAAACAGGCGATTTGTGAACACTAGAGAAGCCCCAGACTCAGCAGCAAAACCCTTAAAACAGGTGATGTAGCACTGAGGGGGACGTGGAGGCACCAGGAGCTCTGGGAGCACTTGAGCAGTGATGATGCATTTCTGTCCTGTGGGTTTCCACACTCCCCAGCTGGTGTGTGCTGGAAAGCCACCAGGCACTGGGTCTGCATCTGCAGGTGTCTGAACCCCTCTGCAGACCTGGCAGAGCAATCAGAGCAATGGTGTGTCCAGCACAGGAGGCAGCTGCTGGCACCTCTCGCTGCCCAGGGAAAGCTGGAAGCAGAGTTTTCTCTGGAGCAGGGGACAAGGACAGGGGAAGGGATGAATCAGCAGGGGCCATACATGGTGGGATAAATGGGCAACGATGACTCTCTGCCTGGGTGCTGAAACTCCTCAAGCAGAGAAAACAAATGGAAACCTCTGAAATATTAGGGAAAAACCCCACAATATTAACAACGTGAGAGCTTTGAAGGCAGGAGTGTGGCGGGTGCCATCCCTGCTTACCTTCCCACTCGTCTCGCGGCTGAGCCGTTGTCTGAGCGAGTCTGGGCAGCAGGAATGTTCACAGCTGCATGTAGGACATGGGCAGTGCCTAATCACTGCTGGGGCTGGCATAATTCCTAAGTAGCTGTGGCATGTGGCTGCTCAGAAAAGGAATTCTGGACTGACAGGCTGTGAAAAGTGGTAGAGGAGGGAAATGCCAGAGCGTAGGGAATTAAACACATGCACGGATTAAATGAGCTCGGGACTGACAAGCAGGACTGGGATTGCCTGGGCCTGCCTTGGGATCATGGACCCCTTGTTTTGGGGTGCAAGCATGGGTGAGGAGGGAGCAAGCCCTGGTTCACACCATCCTCATTGTTCAGTGATGCTTCCTGGGATTTTTTGGATGTTCCAGACGTTTCCATGTGAAACAGGGATTCCACAGCTGCCTGCTGCAGGTGCTGAGGGTATTTGGGGTAGGAAGATGCAGGATTCATCCTCCCAGCCTTTGCACTCAGGGTTGTCTTGCCACTTTTTTGGGGAGAATTTCAAAGTCGCTTTCCCTGCCCATCCCAGCAGCTCTCTGTCCTGTCCACAAGCCATCCCTTCCCCAGGTTCTCATTAGGATAATTAGGGAATGAAAATAATTTTCAATATTTTCTGAACCAAATTATGAACTGATGAGCTGCTTTTGCTCCTGCCATATTGCCAAGTGCCTTAATAGTCCTATTTCCTATTCAAATACACTTCATAAGTCATTGCTCAGATGGTCAATGAGCAACAGCCACTGAAACTATCCCTGATTTTGCAGTGAGAGTGAGGAACCAGGTTGTGGAATCCTAATAAAAGGAATTATCAGGATTTTGGAACAGAAAAGAACACCTGGCAAGTTCTGTGCGGTTCAGAAGGATATTATGGGGATGAGATGATATTTTAGCATCAGGATGCAAACAAAATTGGGCTCCTCCAGGCTGTGTGTCCTTGGATCACTTCGTTTTTAATCCTTGTATCCCTGCTGGCAACATGAGTGCACCAGCAGCAATCAGGGAGAAGCTTGAGAGCTCCAAAGATATCCAAAGATATATATAATTCATACTTTGAGGCAGGATACCGCTCTGGGCCCTTGGGATTGATCCCCAATATTGGAAAAACTTACTGGCTTCAACCAGCAAGAGCTTGGTTTGCTCCATGATTCCTGAGTGCTCCAAAAAGTGAGTGAGAGCCCAATCTGGCTCTTAACCTGCAGGAGAGGGCCTTAGATGGATTCACTCTCATCTGGAACAGGCTTTTTCCATCCCTCTGGGGTCGTCAAGGTGGTGAGGAAAGAAATTATATCAATAGTCCAAAGAAAAATAAAACCAGGACCCAAAAGAAGTCAAAAGCATCTTAATAAAGCCTAAAGTACAGGAATAAATGTTATTAGAGCACCTTCAGCAGCAATAAAAGTATTAATTTGCCATTGCAGGAGGGAAAAAATAACAGCCAACAATGTGTTTATGCTCAAAACTGCTGCCAAGGATTGCTTTTCAGCCAATGCATTCTGTTTGACTGGGATTTGCCTTTCCCCCTCCCCTTCCCCCCTCTTGGGGCTGCCTGTGTGGCTGTGGGTGAATGTGAAGCTCTGATCTATTGGTAGGATATTGCTCAAATGTTCACACGCAGCTCCCCAGGGCTCCACAACTCCTGATTTTACTTTATTTTCCTTATTTTTTTCCCCTTTTTCTAAGTTTTTTTTTTTTTCCACCCTGAAGAAACTGCTTTGCCAGCGGCTGCTCTAAGAGGGTTTTATGTACCAGACTGGCAACATCTGATGTATGGCCACATTTGGAGCCACAGACGACACCAGCCTTAATAACATTCCTCTTTCCAAAGCGCTTCCTCTTAAATATTTATGAGATGAGGCAAGAGCTGCCGTGGTCCGTGAGCGTCCCCTCTCCCCGTGGTTTAACGGGCCCGCTTTTGGAAAGGTGGGTGGGCAACCTTCTCGTTATTATTCCTGAATAGCTCCAGGCTGGCCAAGCCTTGACCTGCCCTCGCTGATTGCGTTTTCAGTGGATGAATATTGGGCATTACGGCTTTACTCGGGGAAGGGACTCTGTGTGGAGACAGAGGGATGTGGTTCTGGAGTCCTCTTAACTGCTCCAGCCTGGCTTCAGTGCAGAGATATGATTTTTGTGGTTGTGCAGAGGATCGTGGCAAGCGCTGAGAGGGAAGAGTTGGAGTGAGACAAGGTCCTGTGCTGAGAAGATTTTTCTGCCTCTGAATAAATTCTCAATTTAGGGTCAAACTCTTCATCTTGATGCCCCGTTGGGACTATCCAAAAACAGAGGCCAGACAAAATCGAGAGAATAAAAAGCAGTTCTATTTATGGAAGGCCCTTCAGGTACATTTGGGGCAGACAAAGCCCCCCAGGGGCTGCACCCAAAATGGACAATGGTCACGGGTTTGCACACTTTGATCAGTTTGGGCCATTGGCACATTGGGGGTTCATCTTCCAATTACAGCTCCAGCTAATGAAGTCATTTAGCCCAAGTTTGCTGCCCCAGCTCACTTTTGTTTCCATCTCTCAGGCCTGAGGCAGTGAGGGATACTTGATTGACAGGCCCGGAGAGGAATTCTTGTGTCTGAGCCCAATGGGGAAGCAGCAGCTCACAGTGTGTGTGGGGTTTGGAGTTACACACTAAAGAACTGCAGGATTACACATAGATGAAAAATATAGGAGCTAAAATCCTAAGGCATCACTCTTACCTTACTTAGCCCCTGCCTTCCCTGTGGGAGGTCTCCGAGGCTTTTCCCACCTCTGGTTCCTCCCATAAGTCTTCTAAAATCTTGGAACACCACTTCAGTGCTGCCAAAGAGTGGCTGCAGGGGACAGAGGTGGCTCTTCTCCGCCCCAGGGGAGGATGAAAGCGCCGTTGCCTCTGGCTAATGATGCCTTTCCTTTGGTTTGGGAGGGTTTGTTTCCACAGCCGCAGATCCCGGCTCCGCTCTCCGCGGTGGGAATGTATCACTGCTGGCAATTCCAGCGTTACTTACACACAGCAGCATTAAAGCATATATTATATCCCAAGGGGAGATGGTCTAAACTCAACATTTCCAATTGTTTTAAAGTTCTCTGATTTTTACCCGAGCGATAACGATCTACAAATTGCACTCATCATCTGCAAAAGCGGCTTTTCCTGGAATGTCCTCTCTGCCAGAGAATTGCTTTAATAAGCAGAACTAGCTCTGATTTGCATTTCCACCATTAGGTTTGGAGGTCTTTTAGGGAGTAGATGACTTCCCCCATCGCCTTGCAAAGAGAGGTGGAGGCACTGCCAGAGCTCCAGGCTGCCTGCGCTCCTGCCAGGGGTGCTGTGGGAGCTGCCCTGGGATGTTCCTGGGGCACCAGGCTGCCTGGGATGCTGCTGGGGCACCAGGATGCTGTTGGAGCACCAGGTTGCCCAGGATGCTGCTGGAGCCCTGCGATGTTACGGGAGCACCTGGCTGCCTCGAGGCGCGTTGGCGCTTCTGTCGGAGGTGCCAGCCAAGCTCCCGAAAACCCCGCACGAGCGTGTGAGAACTCCCAGAGCAGCTTTAGCTCCTTCCAGTGCCACCCTCGGAATTCTTAACCTCGGCAAGAGGCTTTTGGCTGAGTTTCCAGCCGGTGCTGCGTCGTTTCCATTTCATCCTCAGAAGGCTGAGTGGATGTGAGCGCGTTTGTAGCCTGCAGTTCAGCACGGAGCGATAACGCCGCATGCCTGGAATGCTCCTTACCCCAGTAACTTCCACTCCATGATAGGGTGAGAGCTCCAAAGCTGCTCACGGAGGCAGAGCAGCGTCGCTGTACAACAATCCAAGGCGCCTTGAATAAAGAAATGAGATTACAGCAAGGAGGCTTTTAGGGGAGACAAATTGGGGTGATTCTTTAGCTTCCTGTTCGCTACCTATTTATTCAGGCAATTGGATGGGTCATAACAATTTACAGGGAATGCTGGATGTGGGGTTGTGCTGCCATCCCGTTATCTCTCCCTCATGGCCAGCAGAAGTGGTCCCTTAGGATTGCCTGTGCTCAGAGCAGATGCACAAATAGTCAGGGCTGTGCATTCCCAGCTCGCGGTGTATTTAATGTGAAATCATGGCTTTAATCTCCACAGAGGAAGTTTTTAACCCTTATAAGAGAGAACGAGGCAACTGCAAGGAAAAGGGAGCAAGTTTTTATGTACTGCCATTATTTTTACGATCATCTGAGGACATTTGGGGCACGGAGGATTGGTGTCTTTGTATTTGGAATATCCATATGGATGATACCTGCAGTGTGTGTGACATGCAGGCAACTCAGTGCCATAGGTCGGGCTGTGCTTGAAGCCTCCTTCTCTTCCCGATGTTTTTATTGCCATGTCAGGGGCACAGTAAAGGAAGTCTGGATGAGTGAAGAGGGAGATAGGGATGAAGGACCAAGCCCTGAGGGTAGATGGTTTGGCAGGACACCAGTGCTGGAGATGACGTCCTGCTTGAAACCATCCCAGCTGCTGGCGGGTGAGCCCCCAGGATGTGCGTGTTGGTCTGGAAATGGGACACATAATATTCCTAATAATTTCACAGGCAGCTCCGTTCATTTCTGAAGTGAGAGGAGCCACTTGTGCTATTCCGCCTGCCTCTCTTCATGGTGTAATCTCCCATTGAGATTCCAGGCACAGCTCCGCTAATTAAAATGATGAATGCCGGAGGAAGGCTTTGGGTTTCGGGTTGGCTTTTTAAATTTTTTTTCTTTATCCTTCTTCTGGTGGGTCTCGCTGGTATCTGCACACACCGAGGCTGCTTCAGGCAGGGGATATTTGCTCGCTGGGTGAGCAGCCAGGATAGATAGAAACGCTCCCGTGCCCACGCACAAACAGCGGCTCAGAGATCCCGAGTCCCACGCGGCTCACGCCAGGCTGGGAATTGTGTCGGCTCACGTGGAACCTTCGGAGCCATCCCTCGGCAGCCATCCCACCTCCCAGGAGGGTGCTGAGCTGTGGGGTGAGGTGTCTTCCTGGGGTTCAGTGAACTGCAGCTCTCCTGGCCTCGCTTGACGTGGAGGGCTTTAGGGGCAGCTCTGGGGCTGCTGGAAGGATGGGCCGCACATCCCGGGGATCCAGGAGGGATCCGGGATGCAGAGGGGCACTTCTCCAGTGCTGTTCCGTGCTCCCTGGAGTGTTTTAAAGAGCTGCCGTGCTGCTCCCTACTGGCAGCCACATATTGGTGACGTTTATTTGCACAAAAATAGCTGGAGCTAAACTTTGCTCATTCCAACCCCTGGGGCAGAAATCGAGGACTGTGAGGATCCTTTACCTTCCCAAAACACCACCGGGGGGCTGATTTCAGCTGCCCACCAACACTTTTCTACTTTAAATGTCTTGTGGTTTAATTAATAAGAAGAGAGGCTAAATTAAGAGATCTGATGGGCTCTCTTCTCCTGTAATTAAAGCCTTGTTTTGGAGTAGAGGCACTTGAGAGCAGCGTTTCCATGTGGTGGCAAGATCAGGGAGCAGATGTGTTCTCCTGTGGGCTGTGAGGGAAGGGAATGAATGAGCAGAAACACATCAGGAGGGTCTGTGGGGGGGTTTGAAATGGCTGTGTTGTGCTGTCACCAAAGCAGAGCTGTAAAGAGCAGCTCTGAGGGGCACAACCCGTGTGCTGACATGAGCTCGAGCAGGGAGGCTTTATGGGGGAAAGGGGCAATCTGGAGGGAGCAGGATTGTTTCCTTGGGATTTTTCTTTTTTCCTTCCCTTTTTACATCCTCTCTGTGAAGAGGAGGATGGAAATGATGGGTGGGTTGGATGTGCCCCTGAGGGTTACACACACGGGAGGCTGCCACGTTGCCATGTTCCAGCTGGGATGTGGGGCTTGCTGAGACAGCCCCGTGGTGTCCCCAGACCAAGAGCTGCCTGGGACACTGCACTGACTATTCCTTCTCCTCCCAACAAGATGGCTCTTGTCTGAGTACTGACTCTCAGCAGGATCTTCCCATATCCCACATCAGAGCCAACCCAAGGATAGCTTCGGGCTCCCTGGGTGGCTTTGCCCACCCTGGAACAGCTTTGTCTTCATCTTCTTTATTTCCCCAGGGTGAAAAGGGCTGGAGGAGTTTCTCAATTTAAGAGTAAAATGAGGAAAAACTCCATACCTGAGCCAAAGGGAAAAGATTCCAAGTGATTTGATCAGTGCCTGCTGAACAGGGACAGTGCATGCAAGGAACAGGGACAGCCTCAGCCAAGGGGTGACACACACTGCCCTGTGATCCCAGCCCAGGATGCAGAGGGGATGAGTCCAGCGTCCAGCTGAAGTTGGCTTTCCAGCTCTGGGATGTCTCCCTTCCATCTCCTGAATCCCCTCTGAGTGAGTAGCGACCTGACTCATTTTCCTGCTTGACTCTTCTTTGAGTTCTGCTAAAAAAAACCTGAAAAAGGTGAAAGTCTGGTCCTCTGTGTGCTGTCATGGAATCAGTGGGGTTGGAAAATCCCTTTAAGACCGAGTACAACCGTTCCTCCAGTGATACCAGGTGCCACATTCACATTCCTTTTGAGCACCTCCCAGGACAGTGATTCTGCCACTTCCCTGGGCAAAAGGTGGCTTCCCTGTCAGCTAAGCCTCCCCGTGGGACATGGCTCAGTGTGATGACACCTCATCCCCCCGCACTGGGGAATGTGCAGGCAGATCGTTTCCAGCTCACGTCTCATTTCCATCAGCCTTTGGTGAATTTGTAGCTCCCTCCTCCGTCTCTGATCCAAACAGCTGTGCTCGTGGGGGCACGGGAAGGCACAGAAATCTTGAGACAGATGCTCTAACTTGTACTGCTCTTTAATTCTGATGATTTAAATGGAAATTGTGAGCACCTACTGCGGGACGAGTCCAGGCGCTCCGCAGCCGTTGAGCGCTGTGAATTTTACGATCGGAAGCGTTTCTTTTTCAGGACTGGATTAGTTTGTTTTCATTTCTCCTCTTGCCTGCTGATCATCCAACTGTCTCATTGTTTGGGTGAGACGCAAAGATGCTCGGAAATACCAATAATAATTAAAAATAACAGGCAGCAGAACCAAACTGGCAGCCTGCATCTTGGCTGGTGGCCATTGGCAACAGCTCGGTCCTGAGGCAGCTGCAGGAAAACCCCGTGTGTCCTGGAGGTTCCGGGTGATGCTGGGGGATTTCCATGGACAGCAATGCCCAACCCCTTCTCCAACTCTCCTTGGAGCCCATGTCTTAAGATTCTTTTTCTATCTTCATGGAGTAACTCAACTCCAGTGTCCCACCCTCCGAATCCATCTGGCTTTCTGCCCACAAGATTATGTTATATAAACCACCCCTAAATGCAGTGTCTGGGAAAGGGCCTTTATGTTTTAATTCCCAAATAGGCAGGAAAAATTGAGTGTTCTGATTGGCATCTGCAATCAGAGCCCCATTCAGCAGGCGCTGTGAAGGGAGTTGATTGCAGTGAGTGCTGCTCTGACCTTCTGGGGCCTCCGCTGCTGCCTCGGCTTCATTAACAGGATAAATATTTTTCCAGAAACAACATTTCCGAGCTGCCAGAAGTCATGACAGGCATGGGGACTATTCTGTGGCACGGTCTCTGTCAAGGCACTTTTTCACACGCTCTGTGGCTGAGAGTTTGGGTGGTGAGCGGGTATTTTTAGCAGTGTGGTGATGTGGCAGGGGACAGCCGGGCTTCTTTCCTGCAGTGCCACCGAGTGGCACAGTGTCATCCTCCCTCCTTCCATGCTTTCCTCCCTCCTTTTTTTTCATTGAGTTTGTGAGCGATGCAGAGCAAGAACACTGGTTGTGGGATGTTTTGGCAAATGGAGCCTTGATATGGCCCCAGTGCTTTGGGATAACAACAGTGCCAACCATGGCAGTGGGGTGGTAAAGGGCAGCTGGAGATGCTGTGTCCCATGAGCACTCCTGGAGCACATCAGGGATGTGCACGTGGCTGATAACCTTCAACCCTGTGCTGTGACTCTGCTGCTGTGCCCACACCTTGGTGCTGAGTCAAATGCCCCGGAGTGCCAGAGCCTGGGACTGGGATAACGGCATCTGCAGCATCAGATGGGCCCCTCTGGTGAGTTACAGCCTGCTCCCTGCTCCAGGGGCCTCTCAGCATCCTGCAGCCGGTAATAGATGTTTTTAATTCTCAGAGAATTATTGAACAAACATCAGGGAAATATGTTTTACAGTCCAGCGCTGGCTCTGAGCATCATTAACATTGTTATTGCAGACGAGGTGGATGATTTAAGCAGGGACCTCTGACAAAGACACACACCTGTCCATGAATAAAAGGCTGCAATTTAATACCCGCACTGGTAATTAAGAAAAGGATGGGAGTCAAGTGTGATGCCTGTTTCAGAGCTGTCCCCAGGCTGGCAGAGGGGGTGGCAGCACTAATGCCTCCTTTGTCACTCCTTGGCATGGGGAGCAGCCCTGGCTGCACGGGGGGGCTCTGTGAGGGCACTGAGTGTGGGGGACCGAGTGCTGGCTGTGCTCTGGGGCTCAGCTCACACAGAGCTGCAGCGATGGCAGCCAGCAGAGGCTGCCAACCCAAAGAGCAGGAGCACAGCCATCTCCTATCAGGGCAGAGCAATCTGCCCCCCTGGCTGGGCACTGGGAGCTGCCAGCATCTGTGGCCCTGGCTGGAGCAGGAAGGGCTGGCACATCCCTTCATCCCACGCCAGTGCCTTGGCAGTGACAGCTTCCCCCTGACCTCTCAGCCTGCCCTGACACCACAGGTTGGGGCATTCAGTTTTTGTATTCAGCCAAAGGCATCCAGCTCCTGCAGCAGTGAGCTCCTGAGCTCCTGGGCTGTGCTCAAGGCATGTCACCAGGGCTTTGTCATCAAACAATCCCAGAGTGGTGGCTTGAGGCTGCCCCATCCCTGGGAGTGTTCAAGACCAGGGCTTGGAGCAACCTGGTCTAGTGGGAAGTGTCCCATTACAGGTGGGTAGAAGGTGATGGTCCTTGAGGTCCCTTCCAACCCAAACTGTTCTGGGATTCTATAAATGATAGCAGAGCAATGTCCCTGTGAGCTGGGTTCAGAGGGAATGATGGAGCAGGGAATTGCATCTTCCCTCTGCCTTGTGCATCTTCCCACACGTGACACAGACCTGGGGCTGTGACTGGGGAAAAGCTCTGTTCCCATTCCCCTTCTGTCTTCCCCTGGTCTGCCGAGGTTCCCCTGTGCTGTTGGGGCTTGCACAGACTCTGCTGCTCTGTTTGAGCCCATCTGTCCTGGGCACAGTGGGCACACATCAAGGCACGGCGTGTCCTGCCCCGCTCGGTCTCCCTTGCCTCTGACGTCTTTGCCAGCCACCGAAAAGGCTGATGAAAAACCCAGCACTACAAACACGATAATCCTTGGAGGGCCTCAACAGCTGAAATCTTGTATTTTGGCTGTCAGTGAGCTCTAGAAATGCTGGTAAACACTGATTTCGCTTCATTTGGATGCAGAGATGAGCCTATGGGAGGGTTTGGAGGAGCAGAGCTTGTTTGCATGCATGTTTAAGCGCACAGGCGTAGTCGTACACATGTTGGCGCAGAGTTTGGTTCACTTCACTTGCATCCTGCGTAGGCAGCCATGCACGGAAATTACTTCTGCATCAGTCGTGATCCTCTGTTCTAATAAAGGACCAGCAGCTGGTGAGCTCCTACAGCTCCTTGCCTGCCTCCCCTCGGACCAAACAGCATCTCCTCTCCGCCCACACACCTCAAACCTGGTTTGGTCCTTCTCTCCAGCCTTCCTACTGCCTGTGGCTCGGGGAGAGAAGGGGGTGATGCAGATGCTGGATCCATGGTGGGGAGATACTGGGTTCTGATGAGGAGGGCTCTGTCCTGCTGCTGCAACACAAAATCCCAGAGGGATTTGCACTGGAAGAGACCTTAAAGCGTCCAGTTCTACCCCTGCCATGGGCAGGGACACTTTCCACCATCCCAGGCTGCTCAGAGCCTCGTCCAGCCTGGCCTTGGACACTTCCAGGGATGGGGCAGCCACAGCTGCTCTAGGCAACCTGAGCCAGGGCTTCCCCATCCTCACAAGGAAGAATTCCCTCCTAATATCTAATCCAAATCTGTCCTCCTTTAGTTTAAAACCATTGCCCCCTGTCCTATCACGATGTGCCCATCACTGTTTGCACATTCCCTTCTCATGCACATGGCTCGAGCGCCCACCTTGCAGCATCACAGGTTGGGAAGTCTCTGGCAAATTCTTCAGAGCTGGAGCTGTGGGGCAGCAGGCTCCCTGGGGCTCTTTGTGAGTGACTGTGATGTTTTTCTGTCTTTCCCACCAGATTGCACCCACAGGTTGTGGGTTTGGTGTAGGCAGCTTGGTGAGGGGGCTGAGAACCGCCCGGCGAGAGCAGCTGTGGGAGGAGAGGCAGCAACTCATCCTGTGCAGCCCCGGAGGATGAGCGTGTTCCCAGATGAGTGTATTGTTATGAATTCCCCAACGGTGGGGGAAAACTTTGATCAGAGCTTGCACCTCATTAGACATCAGAGAACTGAGCCGTGAGACACGGATCCATCGGCAGCCAGGCTTCATTAGCTGGGCTGCTCATGGGACTGGCTGTTTGAGGAACACGGGGAGGCTACAAAATTGACTTTTGTTTTTAATTATGTTTATGAGGACTCGGTGTTCCCCCCCTTCCATACTATTTTGCTCTGAGGGCTCTAGCGAGATCAGCTTTGGGCAGCTGAAATTGGTACATCGTTTTTCATCAAAGCGAGCCAAAATTTTCCTTTATTTGAATATGGATGTGTGAATCCCTCTGCTGTGCCCAGGGGATCATATTTTGGATCATGGGCTTCATGGGCCAGGTTTCCATCTGGGTCACCAGATCCCTTGTCATATATCTGTGTTTCTCCTGCATTACAGGAACCAAATCCCAACCTGATGCTCTGATTGAGGCCAAAAAGCCCAAGTTAAAGGTTGCAGTTCAGGGATGTCAGGAAGCAGAAATGTGAAAAAGAAACATTTCAACGTTTCCCAACCAAACCTTTTCAGAACTCTCTGATAAAAAACAGCTGGAAGAGAGAGTGGGATGTGCCAGCTGTAGTTTGGGGTCAAACAAGCAGATTTCAGAGCTGCAGAAATCACTGTGGGACAAATCCAGGCAGGATTTAGCCATTATGGCAGAACCTTTGCAGTTTGAGCTGGGTTTGGAGTCCTTTGTGTGGGCTGGGCTGCCTGTTTTCCATCCTCCACCCTGCCCTTGGTTTTTGGGGATCCTCTGCCTGAACATCCCCTCAACAGAGCGAGGCATAGGACAACCCTGAGCGAGTCAGGCACGGCAGCACAGCCAGCAGCACAATTCCTGTGAAACTCCTCATTTGACAGACATGGAGGACAATAAAAGTACCCCTGAAAAGCCTGATTTGCACCATTCTCCTTCTCAGCTGCGCTCTGAGAAGAGACCTGCAAAACACAGAAGCCCCACGTGCTACAGACAGAGCCCACAGCTGAGAGGATGGAATTACTCACTCATGGACAGTGTTCCAGTCGGGATCACAGCTCAGAGAGAAAAAAGAAGCAGGCAAGGAAGTGCTGCTATTGCCTCCAACCTGCTTGATCCAGACATGGAGAAGAAAAGCCGAGTGCAGATCAGATGAGAGAGACATTTGCCTCCTTGTGTGCAGGCTGACAAGAGCCAGGGATGGAGGAATTCATCGCAGGTTCTCTCACGAGTGGAGGGGGGAATAGGAATCCATCCAAGCTGATTAGTGAGAGGTCTCTCAAAGAGACAGGCTGGCTGGATTTAATTCCCTAGTCAGCATTCCCAGTATATTGATCTCCTTCTAAGTAGGAGGGAGGGGGAGCAGAGAGAGCGATGGTGGGGAGCAGGGAGAGGAGAGAAAAATAGGTGGAGGTGGTGAGAGAATGAAGGCAGAGGGAGAAAAATGAGGAGTGGAAGAGGAGAGCAGGAAAACAGGAAAGTGGCAGGAATGCAGAGGTGGCAGGGATGCAGAACCAGCAGTGATGATGCTCCAGCTGTGCCATCAGCCAGCCCCAGAGCTGCCACAGGAGATGGAGGCATTGCTCCTGGAAAATGAAGGAATCCAGCTGGGTTGTCCTCCCCTACAGCCTTGTCCATGCTGGGCATGCAGCAGAGCCCTGTGATGTGGCTGGCTGTGTCCAAGGAAGGGATGGAGGAGCATCTGGATGCACCCCTGAGCTGCCTGGGAGAGGAAGGAGGATGATCAGGTGCTTGCAGATGTGTTCCAGAGCATGGGGCAAAGGCAGGAAACTTCAGCATCTGCTCCCTCCTGCAACACCAGGGGTGGAGAAGGGAGAGATAAAGTCTTTGCAAGACAGGAACCTCCACTTCCAACAAGCAGGAAGCTTTAATTTCTAGCCCCAGCTGGTTGTGAGATATTGGGCATTAAAAGTACATTATTCTGATTGCTGTCTTACTTCTTTTCCCACTTTTATTCCTCACTTGGATTCCAGCTCAATTTTAGTGTGTAGTCCCTCTAGATCCACAAGTGCCAGGAGTCAGTGCCGTATACCATGCACAGGCTCAGCCTCCCAGCTTTCAGATGGGATAATTAAAGCATTAATCTCTTACTCCAGCAGCCTGGAAGACAGCAGCTGCTAAAATAACGTGGAAGGACTGCTGCAAAAAGGAGCTTTGCTTCCAAGAGAATGGCAACAGCACCTTTCGAGGTCAGCAAACCTCCTGGAGCTGGGGAGGGTCCAGGGCAGAGCACAGTACTGGCCTTTGAAACTAGAGGCTGCTCTTGAGTCTCAGATCTGCTCCTCCCTAAAAACTTCCAACCTCGTTTGAGGCAAAACGTTTGAAATTCTTCCCCTTAGGTTGAGCTTGGATTGGGTTGGTGGCTCCTTTTCCAAGCAGTTGATAGATCCTTGGGAGATGCAGCCTTGAGCTGGGAGATGAGGATCCACAGTGGTGCTGCTGGATGAAGTCTCAAAAATTGTTCTCAAAAATTGTTGGCTTCTTGCTGTGGGAATATTGATTATTTTCAATCTTTTAATCCTCCTTGGGGGAGTACTGTTTTTAAATTTTTTTGGGGTAGGGGTTGTTTTGTTGTTGTCTTTTTTTTTAAGTGCTCTTGAAAACACCTGGGCTTAATCTCTATAGAAAATATTAATTTCTGGGGCCATGTTGAGGCTTAGGAGAGGGAGGGATCTGATATGCTGTGTGTGAGCTCTGTAATAAGGGATGTTTCTTCAGCAGGGCTGAGGAGAAGGTACTGGAGCATGACTTTATTGAGATTACTGCTCACCTGTGAGGCTGGGGATGTTTGCTGCCACTCTCAGAAGAGTGACAGGGATTGTTTAGTCTTGATTAAATGTGGAACATTGGCTTCAGAAGCTCCACGCCCCCCTTGGGTACTGGATCCCTCCCCCTGTTCCTTTGGCATCCAGCTGCAAAACATCTGCAAGGTACAGAGGGGAGGTCTGTGAAGGTCCAGGGCTCTCCCTTAAATACATTATCCCAGGGCAGCTGCTGCCAGTGATGCCTTAAGATTTTAGTCTTTCTGTTTTTCAAATCCTGTGCTGCATTAGTGCAGAGCTCTAAACTGCAGAGGAAGTGTTAGCTACTGCCTTCGCACGCTGCTCAGACAAAACAATCCCTCTGGGCCTGGAAACCAAGGGCACCCGACAGCCTCAGGCCCCAAAAAGTATAAACAGAAGTGGATTGGGGAGGAGCAAACTGGGGGAATGGGACTTCATTACCTGAAGCTGTAATTGGAGGATTAACCCCTGATATGCAAATAGACCAGAATTATAATTTTGGGAAAAACTGGTGACCATCATCAGTCTTGGGTGCAGCCTCTGGGAGGCTCTGACTGCCCAAGGTGTATCTGTTAAAGGCCTTTAATAAACCCTTTAATAAATAAATATTCTCTTAATTTTGTCTGGCCGCTGTTCTAGGCGGCCACTCCAGGGCATCACCAGTGCAGGTATGTGTGAAACTTCTGGCATCTCCTCTGAGAAAGCCACCCCTGCAGCCCCCAAACCCTGCCACACACCCCACAGGGTCTCTCTTCACCCCTGGGCTTTCTCTCCATGAGGTGCCACTGATTTCCATGGCTTGGTTTATGCTCCTCAGCCCAATTCCCATCGGCTGCTGTGGAGAGAGGGAAAAGATGGAAATGTTCCCTTACTTGATGTAAGGAAGACAAGGCAGCCTGATGAAACCTTTCCAGCCAAAGCTCACAGAGAGCCCCAAGCGCTGCTCAGTAGCCCAGCTGGAGCCCCTGTGTGCCTCCCATGGGGACCCTGATGGAGGAGCCCAGCCACGGGATGGAGCTGGGAGTGCTGGAGCAGGCAAAGGACAGAGGAGAAGAGGTGGAACGGGTGTGAAGTGGGATAAGTGAAGAGAGGAGGTGGATTTTGTTGTTGCTGCCTTGTTCAGGTCTCTGGTGCATTGTCCTTAGTTTCCCATCCCCCCTGGGGGTAAATCACCGCCTCTCCAGGCTCTGGATTGCTGGCAGAGCTCTGTTGCCACCTTCCTTCAGCTGCAGTGCTCTCATGGATGTAGGAGTGAGCACAAATCCTTGGGAAGTGGTGAAACTTTCTTCTGGAAGAATGGGTCTATGCTGCAAAAGAAAACCAGAATAACCCTCTGTAAGAGTTGGCCCGAAGATCCCTCTTCTATCTCATCTATCTCATCTGTCTGCCTCATCATCGAGGACAGAGACCCCGAGGAAAACTCTAAACCCCCATCACAGGAGTTTCCTGGCCTGGCTGAGGTGGGATTTGCTGAGTTTCATCTGCAGGTGTGTTTGCATTCCATGGGAACCTCGTGCAGGAACAATGGACAGGTCAGGGTGGACTGGCCACGAGCTGTGCTGGCTACAGAGCTGCAGAGCTGGACTGGCCGTGCTGCACTGGCTGTGCTGACAGCACTGGGTCTGTTCTGTGCCTGTCCCGGCCTGTCCTGNGCCAGGTGCCCCTCGCTTTGGAGAAATACTATAAAACCCTGAAGGACAGAGACTCTCTTGGAGATCTTCCCGATGGAAAGAAGACAATCTATTGGCTGAGGACCACGAGGATTTAGTCTCTTTGTTGGTAGCTGTGTTCCCCTCTTCCTTCTCCTTCTCCTTCTCCTTCTCCTTCTCCTTCTCCTTCTCTTTCTTTCTCTCTCCATCCTTGTACTTCCTTTCCTTCCCTCTGTTGCATATCGTGATTGCACTCAATGAAGGTGCACTGCTGTTGTGTTGTCCCCTGCTGTGTCTTTTGTGCTCTGAGATCACCAAATGAACCATCACGACCCCTGTTTGTGTTAGTGGATGGTGACACCATTGCAGCTTCATCCAGGAGCCACTTCAAGCATCCAGCCCAGGGGAATTGTGGCCAAGAGCAAGCCCTGCCCCAGGCTGCCCTGGAGGAGCCACTGCTCCAGTGTCCCCTCTGCCCTGGCTTAGCAAGGACTGCTGAGGGAAAAATTAACTTTTCATTAAGTGGCCTGTGGGTAGAGGGACAAAAGCCCTGGGAAGGTGATCTAAGGGTACACTCAGGGCCAGCTCTGCGTGCGTTGCTTTATGGCCCTGGACTTCATTACCCCGAGAGCAGGGAAGTGCATTCCCAGCTGGAGAGAGGTGAGTCTGCAATTTTCAGCTGAGTGAACAGGTCAGGCAGAGGGTCAGCAAGACCTCCTGTGTTAAGCAGGAGATGTCCAGGCTTTTTCTTGTTGTAGAAGACAAATCCTTCAGGAGCCCAGCCCCTCCTTGCAGCTGGAGGCTCCCACCTGTGGGAGCAGTGGTGTTGGGAGGGCAGGGATGTGGTGCTGTCAGTTGACAGTAATGGGATCCACCTGCTTGCACACAGTGCTGCAGGAATAAAAAATGCTCCATTGTGCCTCTGGAATAGCTGCAATTAACAAAATCTGAATAGCCAAGGGCTGGATTCGTCTCATAGATGCAGTGGGAGACAGCTTGAAATGTACCCACAAGCACTGATTGGGGTCTTGAGCCTAATTAGTCCCCGGGAGGCACGCAGTTAGGATGCAAGACGGATGTGGTGTGGGCTCCAGGCAGGTCTGTCCCACACAGGAGCTGCTGAGCTGCTGTGAGGAAGGGCTGGGGGCTGTCTTTGGGATGCTGTCACCCCGCAGCTACAGCAGAGAGGGCACGTGGGCAGTGCCAGAGCCTCTGCTGTGCTGGGCAAAGCCATCCCCATCCTGCTGCTGCTGGAGTCACACAATCCCACCAGGGTTTGACTTGGAAGAAAACTTAAAAATCATCTTGTTCCAACCCCTGCCATGGGCAGGGACACCTTCCCTATCCTTGTCCAACCTGGCCTTGGCCATTTCCAGGGATGGGGCAGCCACAGCTGCTCTGGGCACCCTGTGCCAGGGCCTCTCCACCCTCACAGAGAACAATTCCTTCCCAATATCCCATCCATCCCTGCCCTCTGGCAGTGGGAGCCATTCCCTGTGTCCTGTCCCTCCATCCCTTGTCCCCAGTCCCTCCCCAGCTCTCCTGGAGCCCCTTTAAGCACTGGGAGGGGCTCTGAGCTCTCCCTGGAGCCTTCTCCTCTCCAGGTGAGCACCCCCAGCTCTCCCAGCCTGTCTCCAGAGCAGAGGGGCTCCAGCCCTGGGGGTTTCTCTGTGGTCTCCCTGGACTCTGTCCAGCAGCTCCAGGTCCTTCTTTAGCTGGAACCCCAGAGCTGGACTCAGCAGCGCAGGGGGGTCTCAGCAGGGCAGAGGGGGACAATCCCCTCCCTCAATGTTCTGCCCAGGCTGGGGATGAGCCCAGGATGCCCTTGGCTTTCTTAGGGACAGAACTGTGGATTATGGCTCCAAAGCTGTGTTTTATTCATGACTCAGCCCTTTCCCCACCTACAAGATGAGGATAATGATACATTCTTCCTTCAGAAAGAGCTTGTCGTCTCCAAGCGTGTTACAAACTCTGGTAACAATGTACCTTAATTGAACATTTTCAGTTTTTCGAGTTCCAAGAGAAAGTTTGCAGCGAGAATAATCCTTATTTTATCTGCATTTGATACCGTGAGGTGTGTGGCAGAGTACAAATGGTCACCTCCAAGGTGGGAAGAGGACAAAGAACCCTTTTGGGGCCCCCTCCCTGTTGTGACATTGGGACTCAACGTGCTGAGCAAGCACTTGTAAATCAAGCCAGCCAAAATTAAGGGCTCCAATAATGGGCTGGATTAATCTGCTCTGACTTGAGTGTCTGAAAGTTGGATGTCAACGTTTGGGGTTTGTCGCCTTGGGCTCCCTCCTAGTCGGTGGAGAGAAATGGGCATCTCCAGAGGCCATTTATCTCCTCCCAGACAGGCTGGCTGGATGAATTGCCCTCTGGAGGTGCTGGTCTCTCTCCCCATTGATAAAGAGAGCCCTGAGTACATTTTATATATTTATATTAAAAGTAGATGGAGAGGGATGAAGGTGAATCCTGCCTGTTGGGATGGAAAGGAGACAGGTCTGCAGCTGCTCTGGGTACCTGGTGCAAGGCTACACCTAAAAAAGGGGTAACCAACATTTCAGGAGCTGCATCCTGAGGGGTGTTCCCTAAGGAATATCCTGACTGAAGCTGGAGGGGTTTTGGCTGTTACAGTCACCTGTGTCATGGTTTGGTCTAAATCTGTGTGGCTGCATCTCACACGTGTGGGCACAGGACAAAACCTGCTGGACTTGAGCAATCCCAGCAAGCAGATAACACAGGTTCAACCAGCAAAGATTTGCATGGAGACACCAGAGTGATGCACAACATTATAAAAACATAAACCAGAGGAAATGGAAGTTTTGGGCTCCTAACTACCAAACCCCTAAGCTCTGTGCATTTTGTCTTCCTAAAAACTATTCCAGAGGTGTCAGAAACGAACCATGTGCTTCCAGTCTCTTGTGTCCTCCTTCTGTATTTCAAATGAATAATAGATAAAGGAATCATTTTATTTAAAGAGAGCGAGTTGAATAGTTTGCTTTAAAAAAAACCCACAAAAAAAATCCACACAAAAAGCACTGTGGCACTTGGTCCTGATTTCTCTTATAAAGGAAAACTTCCCTTTTTCATTTATTATTGAAGTAAATTAAGCTGATTGTCAGAAACGTGTGTGTTGGGTGAAAATGCTGCCACTGTGAGTTGGGATGAGATGAATGAATTTAATTTACCCCTTCGGTACGTTCAGCTGGTGAGCAGCTCCAGCTCTCGGCTCCCTGCCTCCTCCTGGGAAAGCCCTGCCAAGTTTCCTGGGGGATTTTCCATGCTGGGATTTTGTTTCTTCACAGGGGCAACTTGTCCCCTTGCCCTAGGGCCAGACAGGGGAAAAGAGGACAAGGAGACGTGTGGGTTTTTTCCCTGCTCTCTCACAGTGTGTTGTAGCAGCCAAGTCCTCGCTGGGCTTTTTTTTCAGAGCCAGAAAACTGCTCGGAAGCTGCTCCAAGCAGGCCAGAGTCAGGTGCTGCTTCCAGATTTCCCTGGCCTGGGGATCCACGGGAAGCAGGGCTGCATCCCTGGGCTGGGGATGAATTGGCAGCCAGGGGATGCAGGCTGGGGCTGGGAGCCTTGCTGGGCACCACGGGTGTGTTACAGGCTCCCACCACCCACCAAAGCCTTTCCGTGCTGCCATGGGCATCCTGTGGATGCCATGATGATTTTTTGCCTTTACTTTTCTACAGCTTTTACATATTGTCAGTGTCCTTATCATGAATGCTTGTAATTCCTTAAGTCTGATAACTTAGCACAGTCCTGGTATTCTGTTAGGCCAAAAATCAAACAGCCTAAAAGCCTCACAACTGGAAGCCGGGAAGCCTTACGCTATCCTGAGGAACCAAATACAACCTGTCAAGTAAAATTAGGCCCATCTAGGGAAGAATACTTTGGGTTAAAGAGATACCACACTATTCATTCCAGCCTCTCATTGAAACACCTTGGTTAGATATGCTAATTTGCAAAGTCAATAGAATTGTATATGAGATCTGACGTGTGTCTACGTTTTCAGCATATTCCACCTGGGCAAAGTGTTACACCATAAAGATCCTTATTAAACACCAAAGTAAAAACCCTTTGTCCCTTAGCTGTGCCTGCCTCTTACTTTTGAGACCAAGGAAAAGGCATCACTGTGTTTTGTTGGAAGCCAGGCTGTGGATAAACAGGACGAGGAGTGTCAGATCCTTTGGTGGCTCTCCAAAAGCACCATTTCTGATCTTGCTGGGATCAGAGCAATGCTGCTGACTCCAGGCCCAGCTCTTCCGTGGGTAAATGCAGCCCCCTCCCAGCCTGTGGTGGAGAAGACATCACTGATTTCCACCAGTGCCTCCAGGAACAAGTCAGGAGAGTTTTTCTCTTGGAAATTGAAGCAGTGGGATCTTTTTAACATCCTGCAGAAATGCTGAAAGCGTGCGTTGAGCTTCTGTTGGGACAGTGAAGGCAGAAGTGTGCTTGAGGCAGGGAAAAGCCCTCACCAGCTGGGAATAATGGGAAAAGCCCTCACCAGCTGGAAATAATGGGAAAAGCCCTCACCAGCTGGAAATAATGGGAAAAGCCCTCACCAGCTGGGAATAATGGGACTGATGGAGGAGGGAGATGCTCCTGTTGAGGTTTCAGCCCTGGTGTGTGGTGAAGGAGTTGTTGAATTCCAGGTTATTGCTTGTGCCACACAAGCAGTCAGGCAAAGGCTCAATCTTATAATTATCCAATAATTAAGGTTGTGAAAAGCTCTAAGATCATCAAGGCAACCATTAACCAGCACTGCCAGGCCCTCCATGAAGCCCTGCCCATGAAATGTCCATGTTTCCACTGGCTGACTCTGGGTCAGCAGTGGTGGAGGCTCAGAGAGGTGAAATCTCCAGGAGAGACCCCAGCTCAGGAGAAGACAGGAACACTGGTGTTGCAGGGAAAGCTTTTCCTGGAAAATTAAGTGATCCCAGAACAAACACAGGGTGACTCCTCACAGGAGAGGGTAGAACCAGCACAGGGGGGAATGGCTTCCCACTGCCAGAGGGCAGGGTTAGGTGGGATACTGGGGAGAAATTCTTCTCTCTGAGGGTGGGAAGGCCCTGGCACTGGGTTCTGAGTCCAGCTGCTTTCTATTACAATGGTTTGAGACTCTCAACCCAACTTGGAGCAACCTGCTCCAGTGGAAGATGCCCATGGCAAGGGCTGGAATGGGATGGGCTTTAGGGTCCCTCCCAACTGAAGCCATTCCATGTTCTTGGAGCAGAGAGGGAGAATGAGGGCTGTGACCACGTCTGTGCTGAGAGTGGCTGCTGACATAAATCAGCAGTGAAGAGGGGTCTGAACAGGAGGGTGATGCTGGGCTGGGCTCTCTGTGTGACAGTTTAACTCTCAGGTGAGTCTCCTGTGCTGTGTTCATGCTGAATTTGGGAGTTTGGAACAGTGCTGTGACTGTGGAAGTGTCTTGGGCACCATCCTCCCCCTCCACACTCGTGTCTTTAGGCTGTGCAAGAGCCCTGGGGGATTTTGGGATGGTGCACAGTAACCTCAGGGTGAGCTCCAGAAAGCTCCAGGGACTCCTGGGGATGGCTGAGCTCAGGGCAAGAGCAAATGAAGGGCATCCTCTTGGAAAGAAAAGGCAGAGAGAAGGAGCCACAGCAGACCTTGGCACTGGCAATGTTTGCCACTCTAATATTGCTGGCTGGAAGTGTGATTTTTCCCTCTGCCAGTAGGTTTGTGTACACAGAACTTCCACTGCTGTTGCAATTACACTGCTCTGAAGTGGTTTTTCTGTCACTGCCTGTTCTGCCCAAGGAGCAGGGCAACCTGTCCTGGTGCCTTCCTCACCAGTGGCACGGAGCCACTCATTGTCAACAGTATTTGGGTACCTGCAAAGCCAGGGCAGCTGCTTGGGTCAGCTTATTTCTTGTCTGGATTTGAAAAATTGGACCTAGAAGCTTGTTCTAGTCTTCTTCTTATTATTGTTAAGGTTATTCTCAGTGTTTGTATTCTCAAATTCAATGTATTCTGAATTATTGTCAAGGATAATCTCTCCAGCCACCATTCTGTGCTTTATTCTCCCCAAAATTCACCAGCAGTTGCACAGGAGGATATGGCAGAGGGAGAAAGTTTGATTGAACCTTTCTCCAGTTTGCTTTAGCTTGAATTTCAGGTGATTGTGGTAACATCAATGACCGACTTTGGGTCTTGATTTCAGGGTTGGCCAGGCAGGATTTTGCTTCCCAAGATCAGCTGAGGAGCAGCTGCAGCACTGCAATGAATTTAGGGCCAGAAGGGACTTTTAGATCACATAAACAGGCCCTGGAAAGTCATTAGATACCTCTTTCCTGAGCCTTGGATTTGGTGTTTGTCAAACATAAATCTTCTGAAAAGGTGTTCAGGGTTGATTTAAGGATCTCGGGAGATGCTGAACCCAGGGCTGCCATTGGTAGTGGCTTTTAAAGGTTAATCACCTTTGCTGCTAAACATTTGTGCTGTATTTAATTTGGCTGTCTTTAACTTTTTTGGTTGTTGGTTATTGCAGTGTCTTTCCCTGCTGGGAGAAATCACCTGGCATTTTCTTTGATCAAACTCCTTTCTCTCTCCCCCAAGACTAAAGAGTTTCCCCGTGTCCTTCAGCTGAGCTGTTTTTTATCATCCAATTCATCCTCACAGATTGGGATGTGAGGATCCCAAACATCCCCTTTTACCTTCCAGGTTTCTCCAGCTTCCCCTCTTTGGTTATTTGATAAAAATTAGAAACTAAAAGGGCTTTGCAAAACCGATTTTACAGGCCAGCAGGATTCAGGGAGTGGGAGAGGGTGAGGTCTGTGTCGTGCTGCTCCAGTGCAGAAACAGCCCTGATGAGCACAGGAGAACCCCGGATACTGCTGGGCTTGGGCCAGAAATGGGTGGGACCAATCAAAAGCTTTGTGTTTTAAAGAATGTAATAGGTTTGAAATTGCATTTCCTTTAATGAATGACTCACCCAATTACCACAGCCTGAACACCTGCGCCCGAGACCCCAAGTCTCCAGAGAGACTTTTGCTTTTAACAATATTTATTATGCTGAGTGTTATGGCATTAGGAGGAAGCAGGGGAGGAGGGAGGCTGCGGCCACGGGCAGCATCAGGGCAGCCCTGGGTTATCCTCCCCCAGTGCTGCTGCAGCCTGTGCCAGGAATTCCCAGTGCTCCTTTCCACCAGGCTGGTCTGGAGGACAGGAGCAGGCTCTGCCCAAACTCCTCGTGCTGTGGGTGGGCTGAGCCCTCTGCATCATCCAGCTGGGGAGATTGGACAAAGGAGAGTGGCTTTGGGCTGACAGGGACAGGGGAGATGGGATATTGGGAAAAGATTCTCGGCTGTGAGGGTGGGCAGGCCCTGGCACAGGGTGCCCAGAGCAGCTGTGGGTGCTCCATCCCTGGCAGTGCCCAAGGCCAGGCTGGAGGGGGTTGGAGCAACCTGGGACAGTGGGAGGTGTCCCTGCCTGTGGAAGGGGGTGGCACTGGATGGGCTTTAAGATCCTTTCCAACCCCAGCCATTCTGGGATTCTGTGTTGCTCCTTCCAGTGCCTAAAGGGGCTCCTGGAGAGCTGAAGGGGAATTTTGGACACAGATCTGGGGTGACAGGATAAGGGGGAACAGCTTCCCACTGCAGAGGGCAGGTCAGGTGGAATGTCAGGAAGCAATTCTTCCCTGTGGGGGTGGCAAGGCCCTGGCACAGCTGAGGATCTGTGGCTGCCCCATCCTGGAGCTGCTCAAGCCTGGATGTGGCTCTGAGCAGCCTGGTCCAGTGCCAGGGGTCCCTGCCCGTGGAGAGGCTTGGGACAGGATGCAAACCCACACACTGGAGCTGTGAGGGCCAGGATTCTCAATTCTGCCCCTTTCTGCACACGCTGGAGGATCTGGGAAGGCAATTTGCCATCATCTAGCACAGTTATTTCTCATCCCCCCTGCTCCAGCATGGAGCAGGTCAGTGCTGAGATCCCGTTGTGTGGGGCTGGAGGAGCTGTCTGGGAGCAGATCCCAGGCAGGGCTGTGGCTGTGCTGGCTGGAGGGAGACAAAAATATAATTATCCCAGCTGCTGGTGCTCTCTGTGCTCTGCCAGAGCTTCTGCAGGCCAGAGGGCTGAGCTGATGTATTTATGCACCTTCCCCTCTCTGTGTTTAAACAGCACCTTGGGAAACGCAGTAAAAGAAGCCACAACTCTCTTCAGTGTCCTCTAGGGGTTTTAATTTATTTTTATGGTGTTGGATCCTTGCTTTGTTGTGGGTTTTTTAGGTTTTTTGTTTTTTCTCCCGGTGCTGGAGGTTGGCTTTGCTGCAGAGCAGAGGTGGTGCAGAGAAACAGAGGCCAGTGAATTGCAGAGTGTGAAGAGATGTTGTGAGTTAGGATGGAGGGATGTGGCAGAGCTCTCAATGCTCTCTGGAGTTATTTTATAGTCTGTACATTCATAATCAGTCTGTATTTTTTTCCTGATGGATCTAATTGTTTTGGGGCCTGTTTTTCCTGGGGCACAGCCAGGATTCCCTGCTCTGTTCATGTCTGAAGCCAGGCACCTCTCCTGCATCCCTGTGGACAAATCCTGGTGTGAGCTGAGGGTGCTCAGTGCTCGAGGACAGTGTTACCCCCAAATCAGACAGCCCCCCAAATTCCTGAGCAGCTTCTTGCATTCTCCAACTGTGGATTCTGTGGCACAGGGAAGGTCCCTGTGTGAACCCTTAGGCCACTGTTATGCTCATAAAAAATTGTTCAGAATTATTTTATTGGTTCCCCCAGTGACTAAAACAGCAAGAAAGAGTAAAATTCTCTGTGTTTTGCATGGGATGAAAATCCTCTTCTCATTACAGGCAGGACCAGGCTGGTTTGCAGCCACACCAACTCTCCTGGCCGTGCTGGATGCTGCATCACCCTGAGGAGGAGACATCTCTGAGGTACCCCATTGCTGCTTTTGGTTTTCTCCAGCTTTGAGGTTTTCTGATTGCAAGATGATGTGTGCCTGAAGGGCACAGGGCACTAAACCACTGAGGGTGGTTTATCCTGGGGCTCTGAGGTGTGAAGTGCCCACCTCCCAGTGGGTTTTTGGGAGCCCGGATTCATCTGGCTGGCATCAGGTAGCCCTGTTCCATCCAGAACTGGAAGATTTAAAATATGATTTTGAAAACCTGGGGATGTTTTAAAGCTTATAAGGCTTTTGACCTGTCTCATTTATGCTCACCTTCTGCATTGCAAAGGGAGCAGCTCAGAAATGTGAATTATGTGAAATACAGTGTGAAATCTTTTGAGATGTCTAAATCATGTGCATATACACACAGGCACTTCCATCTCCTTAAAACTTCATCTCTCCTTCCTCAGTCGATCCAGGTGCTGGGAGGATGCAGGAGCAGCTGGGGAAGAGTTGGGAGGAGGGGGAGAATTGTAAGGACTTGGTGCTCCACATCTCCCACCCCCAGTGGCTCCTGCTCCTCTTTTTGCTTCCCTCTGCACTCCATCGGGATCCAAATGCAACATCCTCATTCAAATCCCCTCTGGGACGTGGGGACAGCAGGAACAGCCCCCACTGTGCTCTGGGTTCTGCATTTCTGAGGCTTCCATGGCTTTTTGATCCTTTATTTTCAATTTCACAAAGCTGAGACCTGTGTCACAAAATGTCCGTTAGGTGACACATTAATATTTCTCCCTAAATGTGAGTTTTCAGAATCTGCCTGGTTTCCACAGAACTGTGTGCTCTTCCTGCTAATTGTTCCAGTGGATATTTCAAACCTGGCAGTTGTGCTTGGGCTCTCTGCTGTTCTGCAGAGGCTTTTTTTCCTGGTCTTGTTAAGGAAAACAATAAGTTAAATGTGTGCCAGGCAGTGTTGGAGGCATGGGGGTGTTGGGTGGGCTGTGCAGCATCTTTCCCAGGATATTGGTGGGAAAAAAAAAACCCAACAATCCAAAACTTCAAAGCTTTAGGAAATTTCAGCTGCTAAGAGGTGACCCTCTGGCTCCTGGCTTTCTCAATGCCATCCCACCTCTCTGGCTTTTGTTCCTGTCCAGCACTGGCGTCCCTTGGTGTCCATGGGGGGTTGGAGGGCCTGGACCATCTTTCTTCCTCCTGTGGCATCAGAGCTGCCTGACAGCCCCTTGCAGAGGCTGCTGTGGTTGAGAGGGAGTGGGAGGGTAAGGAAACCACAAGGAAAGGCAGAAAGAGGGAAGGAATGGAGGGAATGAATGAAGCAGTTTGAGCAGCATCGGTGACCCCAGGTTTTTCCAGCCGTTCAGTGATGCCGTGTGTTTGCCATCTAATTCCACCCCAAACCCCCTAAACTGGAAATAAAGCCCTGTTTAATAAACAGCAGTCGACATTTCATTTCCCTGAATATTCTGGGAGCAACTGCTCATTATTCTGATGATTTCCCCCCACTGTAATTATTCCAAACGACCATTCACAGATTCCACCGTTGACTTGCACGTCCATGCAATCACACACTGAAATATGTATATATTTTGGTGTCCTATTGAAAATTCAATAGGATCCAATTTCAATTGCTATTGCCTTCGCCACCGTGCCTCCCCTCTCCAATTTCCCAATGCTACAGCTGCACGGCAGAGAAGAAAGGATGCAGCAGACACAAACAGCAACGTCCAGCTGAAATGGGGAGAGAAAAATTACTTCCTTGTACTACCACACTCCTGACAAGAGCTGACTCTTCCTTTTTTCTGTTTGTTTGGGTTTTTTTCTTTTTCTTTTCCCCCCCCTTTTCTCTTTTATTTCCTTACCACATTCAATTTTCTAACTCTGCCAGGCAGGTTGCAGGACTAATCTTGAATGTGCTTTGAGCCTGCTGTATAACACCATGGGCTTTTAAGGCTTGGGATGGGGGAGAAGGAGGAGGAGGATGTGGGGAATGCAATTAGTTTGGGGTGGCAGGATGAGCGGGAGAAGCTAAAATTGCAAATGAGGGTTATTTGGGGAATACAAATCCCCTTGCTCCCAGGGCTGGTTCACCTGGCTTTCTCTTTTGGCAGATGGAGAGTGGGAGATGTGAATTAGATGGGAAAAAAATCCCTAGACAGTCTGCGGGGTCTCAAATGGTGCTTTCATCACAGGCAGTGTTTTGTAACGTGCATGTTTATTTTCCCCTTCATCTGGAGTACAAAGGATGTGGTGTTTGAGACCTGCCAGGGGTTGACTGGTGGTGGGAGGCTGGGCTGAATTCCACGGTGTCGCTCCGGTTCTCGGGCACAGAGCAGCTGCTGGGTGGTTTGAGCACTGCAGCAAAGGTGTTGCCACTGCTGCACCTTCCAGAGCTGAGGATATTCATCAATAAATATCATCTGCTGGCTTTCTGTCTGTTCCCAGCTCCTGAAGAGCTCTCTCGAGGTGGGATGGTCTGAGACATCAAGGTGGCTGCAGGTTTCTTCATTGCCACAAGTCCAGCTGGTGTGGTGGGTCACTGCTGAGCCACCTCAGTGTGACCTCAAGCTCCAGAGGAGCTGGAAAAGAGCTGTGCAAGAGTTCCCTCCTCCTCCAAATTTATTATCCCGTTATCAGTTTGGAAGAGATGGTTTGAAATGCAAAAAATTTGAGGGCGAGTCTACCTCCCAACACCTTCCAGGACAGACTTGGGCAGCTGGCTGAGTCTTTGTCTTCACTCCCCAAGTCAGAGAGGGAGCTTGAGGAAGGGGACGAAAGGGAAGGGGAGGTGGGGATGTGCCAGGGCTGTGTCACCCTCGAGCCCAGCAGCAGGCACACGGCAGCAAACAGCCGCTATCTCCTCGAGCCATCTGTTTGCAGAGTCTTTGCCCATGCAGCGGTGCCTCTTCCCACATGGACTTGTTGCCTCCTTGTAATCCGTGGGTAAACAGATTTTTAATCAGCTGGAAAGCAGGGAGAGGAGGCAGTGAGCCACGATAAGAGTCCGGTTGGGATGGGGACTGATGGCAGCACGAGCCCCGGCGGGTGGGAGCTGGGAAGCCTCCCTGCAATGTCTTTGGAATACAGAGAACAATGGTTTGTGTGGAGGAAGGGAATGGATGAAGGGAATGGATGAAGGGAATAGTGGGACCAAGCAGAGCATGGCCACTGAGCACCTCTCCAGAGGCTCTTACTGCCTTGCTTTGCTTCTGGGTTGCTTGAAATCGGGAATTTTATGCAGAGAATAAAATTTCCTAGAGAATAACTGTTGAACACAATAAATAACATTTCCCTAGGTAATACAGATGCCCCATCCTTGTGCATGGGATAAGGGCAGGGTGTTGTGGGCATCACCTCCCCACAGGGATGCAGGGCACTGTGGGCATCACCCTCCTGCAGGGATGCAGGGCACTGTGGGCACTGCCTTCCTGCAGGGATGCAGGGCACTGTGGGCATCACCTCCCCACAGGGATACAGGGCACTGTGGGCATCACCCTCCTGCAGGGATGCAGGGCACTGTGGGCATCACCTCCCCACAGGGATGCAGGGCACTGCTCCCTCTGAGCTTGCAGATTTGAGCTGTTTGGGAGCATTCAGTCTGGGAGGGTTCTGGGTGTTCTTGCATGCTGCTGTCCAGGTGAGCACTTTGCCTGGCTGATCCAGACCCTTCCCCATCCACCCTTTCTCTCTGCTTCTTCTGCTGTGAAAACCATGTTGTCCCCCAGCACTTACTTTGCCATCAAAGAGTCACAGAATATCCCGACTCGGGTGGGCTGAGCCCATCAAGTCCAGCTCCAGGTTCAATTTGAAGGGGAAACAAGGTGTGCTCAGTGCTGGAGCTGCCAGGGGTTTTATCTGCCAGGGTGCTGGGATGCCGGAGGTGCTGCAGACGTAGCTAAAAGCAGCCTCAGGCAGAGGTCTGGGATTTGGGAAGGTGCTGTGGGCGCTGCCCCGGTGCCCTACAGGACATGGCATCACCGTGTTTAATGTACTCAGCGCTAATCTTTCTCTAAACACGAGCGATCTTGCTGAGTTCAGCACTGAAAGAGCAATAACCAATGAAGGAGATGAGATTAAGAAAACTCACAAGAATCAAATGTGCTCGAAAGGGCTGGGGAAGTGCCAGGGGCACTGCAGTAAATGACCTCCCTGGGAATCGAGGACAAATAAAATCCATGCCCCGTGTCTCTCTCTCCTCCCAGGCGCCTTGTGCCGATGCCGGAGCCCTCCCCTCCCTGCTGGGGCCATGGATGTTGCTTTCAGGGTTATTTTTGCACTGGAATACAACAAATCCTCTGTGCTGTGGGGCCGAGACGAGGATCCGTGTCGCTGCGTTCGGAAAAACTAACCTCTCGAGCTCAAGGAGAGCTGCTTCAGTTGGCAGGAGCATTATTCTGTCTGGAACAGCCTTGAGAGGGCAAACAAAACCTCTGAGCTGTGGCTCTTGTTTCCAAAGGCTCTCTGCAGGCAGGGATGCTGGTCAGAGTGGCTTTTTTGTTATTTGTGAGCCAGAAACGGCCAAAAGTTGACTCAAATGCCACCAGGATGGGATGGAAATGGGGTGCAGCATCCTCAGGGAGTTGGTGTCCCAGTCTGAGCTCTGCTGGGCTGGATGTGGAACAGCCTTATGAACAACTTGCAGGTGCTCAGTGAGCATTGAGGGATTTTTATCCCAAAGGATGGGATGGTGGAGGTGATGGGGCTGGATGGAGGTTCTCCCCCAGTGCTCAGCAGCCCCAGGACGTCCTTCATGGATCCCAGGCATCCCAAATCTGCTGCCTCAGATCCCTGCCCCTCACGCCGTGCAGCCTCGGAGGCTGCGAGGATGACTTGGCAGTGATGTATTTACTACAATTACCATCTCCCTTCCCAGAGGAGGAAAAAATAGATGAATAATATGTTTTGAAGGTGTCATGGAGTGAAAGCAAGAGAGGAGCTTGAGCCTGAACTTATGAATAACTTATAGGCTTCCTCCTTTCATGCAGCTGCTCCGTTTGGGCTTATCTTTCTCACCCGTAGGAGGTGTAATTAAAGGAGCGAAGCCGGGCGTCCGTGGGCACGCGTCTGTCTGGCTCCGTGTGTCCCCTGCAGGCCAGGGCACGGGGGTGCTGGAATGCCTTTGTGTGGACACGTGGGCAGGGCTGTGTGTGGAGCTTTACAAATTCTCCCCCTTGTCAGGAAAAATAAGGGTCGTTTTGCACAGAATTCATTGCTGGTGTTTTTGGCAGCGTGGTGGAAGCGTTGCCTTAACTCCCCCCTGGCACTGGTGAGCCATGAGCAGAAGTAATTTCAGATGGGGAAACACTGCAAGGTGAAGCAGGTGAGCCCTGCAAGCCTTAAAATCTGCGAGATTTTGGTTCCTTTTGTGACACAGCTGGAAATCCCCTCCCTGGCCTCGTGTGATGGCTTAGCCTTCCCAAGTCTCATTTTTCTAACCCTAAAATGCAAAATAATTTGCTCTTGTCTCAACACCTTCCTCTGCTTTCTCTATTTTGACTTGAAGAGCTCAAGGGAGGGACTGTTTTTACCGGGTGTACACACGGAGTGGAACATAATGGAACGGGGATCTTATCAAAGGCATGCCAATGCTATTGTAATGCATATAGTAATTATAGGGATGTATATGGAGGGATGATGAAAAAAAATCCAATGAAACATGGCATTTCCCTCTGGAAAAAATGTTAGCGAAATAAAGCCACGCCTGGGAGTATGTCAGTTCCAGCAAAAAATGTCTATTAAAAATTATGCAGTGCTGTTCAGCAAGGTCACAGCGCTCCTTTTAGAGCCAGTTAGAGGTTTCCTTGCAAAGCAGCACATCACTCCTTTTTTTTTTTTTTTTTTCCCCTGCAGACTTTTAGTCAAGGTGTTGTGTTTTGGGCTTTTATTCAGATTTAAGGGCAGAAAAAATTTGAATTCCATAGAAATTTTGCAGGAATTTCTGCCAAAAGGTGCCTTCTGCATCTTGATATGCACAGAGGGATGGTGTCCCTGGTTAACACCAGGTATAAATATGTATTTATATATGATTTCCAGTGAATAGCTTGTTCCCCCCATCCCTATCTCAGGAGTGCAGCCCTGCTATCTGCATGTTCCTATCAGCCCAGCACACAGATATGGACGAGTGTAATGGAGATATTAGGCATTTATTGCAAGGCATTCTGTTGAACATCACCTGCTGTTCAACATGAAAAGTTGATGTTCCACAAAGCCACAAGCCAAAGGCTCCTTAAGAGCTGTTCTGGTGCACCGGGTAAATATCCGTGCTCGGAACGAGCGCCGTGTGGATTAATAATGCATGGAGCAAATCTGTAGCAAGAGCAGCGACTGAGTAGGGCTGACTTAGAAACTGCTCTCCCTGCTTAGGCAAATAGGCAGGGAAGTTGTGTTTTTTAAAGCATAATGTGCTGGTGATAAACCAAACTAACCTAATCGACCACTGCTCCAAGTGCAGTCGCTGGCTTGGCAAGCTGGGGTCAGAGGAGCATTGCCAAGGGGGGTAAAAATTGCTGTGTGGCATCTTATTGCAGGCAATTTATGCTGGTGGAATGGTGGGGAGACAGGGGAGAGGTTATGGGATGGGATTGGGAGTCTTTCCCTCTCTCCAAGGGTTTTCCCTCCAGGGTTTGTGCTGGAGGAACACCCCAAGCCCTGACATCAGGACAAGATTAAATCCTCCATACCCTGTTTCTGCTTCTGGAGAAGTATCCTGCTGCAGGACTGGGTCATTAATGCTACTGTGCTAATGAGCTCTTCCTGTCCTAATGAGCTGGGAGGTGGCGGAGGCCCTGGCAGGGTGTGGGGTGCTCCTGGTGGTACCAGGGAGTGGTGGTGGAGAGCCCTGGAGCCACTGGACCTCCTCGAGGTCTGTGCATCGAACCAAGCCTTGGGAGGGCAACAGGAAAGAGAGCTAAGAGCCCTCTGCACCAGTCTGCAGCTACTTTTTGGCAACTCCCCAGGGAAACTGACGGATGACAGCAGGGGAGGTGTTGGGGGGCACCCAAGGGTGGGTGAAATGCATCTTGTCTGTGGCTGGGCACAGCGTGACCCTTTGGCTGGTGGCAGGGATGTACAGGCATCAAAGGGGGCTGGGGGGAACATCCAGCCCGAGCTGCCAATCCCTCCCAACGTTTGACATTTGAATCGTTGTCAGACCTGTGCATGGGGCTTGAGCAGGGGGACCTGTGCTTTGTCACCTTCCTGCAGCAGAACCGGCCTGGATCTGACTCAGAGTCACTCTGGGTGATAGAGAGACAAACACAGCTGGATTTCCAAGAGTTTGCAGCCAAGTCTTCTTCTGAATTGCAAAGTGAACAGCTCAGATTTTTGGAAGCCTCTGAGGAGGCATAAATACAAAAAGCCAGGATATCTTTAATTTTTTTTTTCCCCTCTTTGTCATTTTTTTCTGGGTATAATGTTGTTTGAAGGGGCTGTGAGTCACCTCGAGCAATGAAATGAGACATCCTTATCACTTATGAAAATAATATTTAATGTGATAGTTTTTATTTAGGTTGTTTTAAAGGGGTCTCTAGGGGTTCAGAGCCTCAGATATTCTTTTTATTGGACAAAGGGTGGAAATAATTTAAGGTTTTTGTTCCAAGCATCTTTTCTGTGTGGGCATGTGGGTGTCATGCTCTTGATTTTGGGTTGTGGTGTGGATTGATGTGTTTGGTTTGGGAATCCTGAACTGGAGAAAAGTGTATTTTATTTCTGGTGTTGTGAAATAGGGACCAGTAGTTGGCATGGGCAAGGAGCTGAAGTAACAGGAGCATGTTCAATCCTGAACTGGGTCCAAGGGGCCCAGATGCTGCTCAGAGCAGGAGGTCAGCTTGGTGTGAGGAATCAGATGAGCGTGGTTACAGCACAGAAAAAAACCCCTTTGATCTGGACTAAAAGAAGAGTTCTGCTCCAAACTGAACTTAATAAGTTTTTCCTTATTAAATTTGCTTTTAGAGGCATTTCCACATGGGTGTAGGTGTATAAGGGCAAGAGGCTTGTTGGGGCTGTCCTGCAGACACCAGCCCCCCAGGAGCAGGGCCCTTCTTTTTGGGCCAGGCAGGTGGGACAAGGGGGGTGTGTGTGTGTGTGAATCCTTCCCCTCATCGTGCAGGTGGGGAAACTGAGTCACAGCATTGCTGCAGCTACTCCAGGAGGGATTCAGCCCCTTTCCCAGTGGGGAAGAGCTTTGGGGGCGTTTGCAAGGGCGCTGGGGGTGGGGTGTGTGGATGATGGAGCGGGGGCGTAGATGCTAAAGGGGAAATCTGGGGAGGTGCAGATGCCAGGGGAATTTAGGGGGATGTGGATGCCCAGGGGATGTGAGTGCTGGATGCCAGGGAGTTTGGTGGGATGTCAGAGTTGGGGGGATGCAGATCCAGGTGGGGGGGGGTGCAGATGCTCACGGGAAGTTTGGGGCTGTGGGTGCCAACAGTGAGGGGGATGTGGGTGCCGAGGGATGAGGGGTTCAGTGGGAGGTGTGCAGAGTCTGGTGGGGTTACGGGGCTGCAGATGCCCGGGGGGGCAATTTGGGGGTGTAGATGCCAGGGGGAAGTTGGGGACTGCGGGTGCCGATGGTGCCGGGGGTGCGGGTGCTGGGGGTCCGGATGCCGGTGGGGTTATGGGGGTGCCGATGGCGGCGGTGCAGATGCCGGTGGGGTTAGGGGGTGCACACACCCGTGGGGTGCTCAGAGTGTCTTTGCCAGTGGAGTTAGGAGATGTGGATGCCGGCGGGGTTAAAGGGTGCAGATGCCCGTGGGATTATGGGGTGTAGATGTCCGTGGGACGCTCGGGCTGCCTTTGCCAGCGGGGTTAGGGGGTGCAGATGCCGGTGGGTGCTCGGGCTGTCTTTGCCGGCGGGGTTAGGGGTGCGGGTGCCGGCGGGTTTAGGGGTGCGGGTGCCGGCGGGGTTAGGGGTGCGGGTGCCGGTGGGTGCTCGGGCTGCCTGTGCCGGTGGGTTTAGGGGTGCGGGTGCCGGCAGGGTGCGGGTGCGGGTGCCGGCGCGGGGGGGCCCGCAGCCAATGAGTGCTGCGCGGGGGCGGCTGCGTGCGCGGCCGGGCGGCGTGTTGCAGCCGGGCGGCGTGTGCGGGCCGGAGCGGCGGGCACGCAGCGCCTGTCCTCGCACCTGCAACCCCTTCCGACCCCCTTCCCCCCCCTTTTTTTTTTTTTTTGGTTTTTTTCCCCTCCCCCACCCTTCCGTGCTTTTTTTCCCTTTTTTTTTTTTTTTCCCCCTTCCTTTTTCCTTCCCCCCCCGCCCCTCTTCCTGCGCTTTGCTCCGGGAAAACGCTGGATTTTAAACCTCTCCCCGCCCGGCAGTGAGTGGGGAAGGAGAAGGACAACATGGCCCAGGCCAAAATGCACCACCCCGTCTCTTGGGTGATCTTCGCCGGGATGGCCGCGCTCCTCCTCTCCCAAGGTAGGGAACGCCGCGGGGAACGCAGCCCGGGCGGGCGGAGGATGCGCGGTCCCACAGCAGCACCCTCCGAGGGGGCTGGGGGATGAGAATCCCCCCCGAGTGGGGATGAGGATCCCTCCAGAGCGGGGACAGAGCTGGGAAAGGCTCCCCAGCCCGCTGTGAAGTTGCGGGGGATGCGGATGCGGGTACGGCGCAGGAATTCCCGGTGCACAGAGCTGGCGGCGGGGGGGACACTTCTCCCCTGGCGTCCTGATTATTTTTGCGGGTGCAGAAGGACTCTGCCATCCCAGCACAATTCTGGCAGGATCAATGATCCAACAGGCTGGGGGGCAGGGGGGGCCGGGGTTCCTCTGTGCTCCCCCCACGCCTTTGCTTTTCCAGCAAGGTCGTCCCAAAAACTCGGTGCAGCCCCGCTCCCGCCGGGCTGGGAGTTGGGAAGTCCTCATCCAGTCTGTCCCGGATCAGCACGGCTGCCTCCCCCCACCCGGCGGAGGGTGCTTGGAGGGGAAGGGGGGAGCTGTGCAAGGGGGAAAAAAAAGAGCAAAAAGCGATGGGAAAAGGAGGGGGGAAGAGGCGGCAGGAGCCAACCCCATCTGGCCGGGAGCGCCGAGCCTGTCAGCTCGCGTTAGGCTCCTCGCAGCCATCTGGAGGGGCTGTGGGAGCGGGATTTCCTCCATGGGAGGAGAGGATGGAGCCGCATCCTGCCCCGGGCCGCCGCGGGGGCTCGGGATGCGCCGGGGGATGCGCCAGGGGCAGCCGGCGGGGGGCGGCTGGTACGGCGGCTCCGGGGCGGGATGCGGGCACTTCTCGGGGAAATGGATGCACCCCCGGGAGGGGATGCGGGCGCTCTTTGGAGCACGGATGCACCCCCGGGGCGGTGCGAGTATTTCTGGGCGAGACGGATGCGCCCCGCGGGGGATGCAGGCGTTCCTCGGGCCGGGAATGGAGCTTCTCCTGAGGATGGATGCACCTCGGGGGGGTGATTGCACCTCCTTCTCCACAGCCGGATTCAGCTACCTCTGCGCCGCTCCGAGGTGCCCACCGAAGGCTGGGAATGTCCAAAGCACCGCAGCCTCGTCCCCCGTGTGCCGAGGTGCGCTGCAGCAGGACTCGGGTGGGCTCTGGAAGCCCAGCCGGTGCGGGGCTGGGGGCTGCGGTGCGGCCAGAGACGGTGACTGGGTGTCTCCCACCACAAACTTCTCTCTGCTGGGCAGGCCGGGCCCGCTCCTGCGGGGGGAGAGCCCCCCGTGCCGTATCGACCGGCACAGGCTGCTTAACATGCACATCACACGCCAAGGCATCGCTCCTCTTCGCCTTCCTCCCGCTCTCCCTCCTCCAGCTCTCTCCTTCTCCCAGGGCTGCTGCTTCCCGCCTGGCTGCCGGCATTCCTGCATCCCAGGGGCTTTCCCGGGGGTTCCAGCCCCGGCCCCCTCGGCTGCCACCTCTGCAGAGAGCCCCGGTGGGGTGTGAAGGGTCGGGGCTTCCCCGGAGAGGGATGAAGCTGCACCTTTCCCTCCTCGCTTCTCCTGCACCTTTCCCTCCTCGCTTCTCCTGCCCAGAATCTGTGCTTCATTTATTTTATTATTTCAGTATTTTATTATTTTTTAATGCTTGCTTTGGGGCTCCCGGCTTGGCTGCCTTGCAGTCTTATTCCATGCCTCTGGTCATCCTTGCTTCTTCCTCTCCCTGCTCCTATCAAAGCTTCCAGATCAAAAAGTAGTTGTTTTTTTATTTCTTTCTTTATTATTTTTATAACTCTCCTGGGCAGCAGAGCAGTGGGGAGGAATGTGCTGCCCCCCTAAACCCCAAATCCCCCAATTCCCTGCCTTGCAGGAATCTGATGTGGGATCAGAAGTCCCTGAGTCACACCTGGAGTGAGGAAAAGGAGGGAGCCACGTTGCTCCATGGTCTGGGGAGGAGCCAGGGCAGAGCTGTGGGGAGCTGGGTGAAATATTGCACAAGGCAACCTTCAGCAGCAAAAAGATGGGGCCTTTTTTGGGCTGGGAGTTGCTGCATTGTTGGAGGGAAGGAGTCCCCTTGGGAGGTTTTTTCCTTGCATGATTTTATTTAAGAGTCATTAGAAAAACCTCCATACACACCCTACAAATAATTCTGTATCTTAGCACAAACTTTTAAAGACAGTTTTGAGAAATTTGGTTTCATTCAACCCCAAGGTAATATTTAGGTTTGTGTGCCGTGCTGAAAATCAGCAGTAATGTGCTTCTGCTTCAGGAATTCTTCTGATAATCACAGTAGTTTTTGGAATTCATGAGTTTTCTCCCTCGCTTGGCATCCAGAAGTGAAGCTGGGTTGTGTTTGAAAACGTGGAAATTATTGTCATGCAGGAAAACTGTGTTTTGCACAAATCTCTAAATATCTCCGGAGATGTGTGCTGCCCTCTGCAGCGGTGCACCCACACTCCAGGTCATTTCCCTGTTTCCAGCCAAACAAACAATAAGAGAAGTGGTTTGTGAGTGTGCTTGAAAGGAAAGCGGAGCGTGAAGTGGGAGAGTTCAGGAGTGTTTGACCACCTGCATTTCTGCAAACATCTGTGGGCCCTCGGTGCTTTGTGGATTGGCTGTTGTAGAAATGTTGTAGATTTGTTGGATTTGTGGAACTGTGGCCCTAAAATGGGAGCTGTTGAGGGGTGTGCCTGTCAGGAAGGAGCCCCCTGGGCCCTGGAGTGTCCAGCGTGGTTGGACACCAAGGGAGCTGTTGGGTGCTGGTGCTGGAGAGGGAGGCTGGGGCATTTCTTGGGTGCTGCATCGCCTTGGGAAGGAGCTGGAGGTGTCCATTGCATCCACTCAAAAGGACGGAGCCAGAAATTGTCCAGCCACAACTTGGGAAAGGGGATGGAAAGAGGGGAGGTTGCAGAGGGCTGGGATAGCCCCAGGCGTTGGGAAGTGAGTGGCAATTTGGCAACACAGCTCTCATTGTGTTTGCTCTGTGTCTTCTGTGTGGTTTTTAAATAGCAGCAATGAAAATCCAAAATATCCTCACACAGGGGACCAGGCAGCAGCGTTTCCTCTTCCCCCTTTCCCTGGCAGAGTAAAGGGGTGTCCTCACATGTGCCACATGTCCCTGACTCACAGCCCACCTGGAATTCTTAAGGAAGAGGCAAAAACCTCACCCCAGCACTGGGGAGTGGAAGGGACAAGAAAACTCTTCACTCAGCCACGCGTAAAAGGATTAACCAGGCTAAAAGGTCGTAGAAGATTTAGCTGGGCCTTTAGCATCAGTAAGCCAAGAATTATGGGAATTTGATTTACAAATTAGCATAAAGACCTTATTCTAATAAGCATACAAGCTGAAATAGGTATGTAAAATAATAGCATGTGTCAACATCCTACACAGAGCATTCCTCATCCGAAAGAATTATTCGCTCGTTGGATGTGGCTGGGATGCAGATAATTCCCAAACGGAGACAGCCTGTGCTGGTGTGTGATGGAAAGGCTGGATCTGACCCAGACACACAGCCACAGGGAGGAGAGGCTGGGTGCTTCCCCTCAGGAAGGGCAGGATTTGGAATCTGGCTTGGGGCGACGCACCCTGTGAGAATTTTCTCTCAGTGGAGGGGTGAGGGGAAACCTCCCGGCAGTTCATGCAGGAGGTAATTGCACTAATGAACGTGTGTAAGAAAAATTACGTGTATCGACATCTTTTTGTGAATGCCTGGATTTATTGGTCCTCGGGAAAAATATTAGATGTGGTTAATAGTTATCACGCGGCTCAATAAAACGTGATATTCACCCCAACAGCAGAAAATAGCTATTTAATAGGTAATAACAGTAATAATCAATACCTACATGATTAGATAACCCAGTTATACGCAGTACATAAAAGGAGGGGAATGCACTCTGCCTGCTCAGTGGCTGGATTTGGAGCGTGGCTGAACATCTGTCATTGCTGCTGATTCTCAGCGGGGCTGTGAGGAGGTATGGGCACCTCTGGAAATCAGGCCACCACGTGGGAGTCCTTGGCACATTTTTAAGGTGCAGCAGAGCAAGCAGGAACCCGAGCAGACCACAGTTGCACTGTGCAAGACGCTGGATGGCACCCAAAATGCTGGACAGGGGCTTGGGGTTTTGGTTTGGGTGGTGGAGCTGCAGCTGGGGTTTTCCAGGTGAGGATTGCTGCTGCTTCCCTGGGAGCATCCCTGTGCTGGGCTGGTTACACGGCAGTGGATTGGCACAAGGAGGAGTAAAGTTGTGGTCACTCTACACCGTGGGTGTGGAGAGATCTCCACCACAACAGATGGAGATCAAAATGACGAAAATCAAAACGAAATCAAAACTCAGTTGTGTGTAATAAATTACCTTAGAGCACGGGAGCAGGTGCTGGAGCAGGTTTGTGCTGTAGCTGTGGATGCTAAAGGCTCAGTTGAAAGGGAAAACTCTCAATCTCAGGGCAGCAGTCAGGCCTGTGAGAGAGAGAAGACCAAAACATTGGTCTGGGAAGAATTGAAACAATCTTTTGCACCTGGTGTTTTGCTCCAGACTTGTTTTCAAGATGTTTCCAACGAGGTGTTGTTCTGAGTGTCCAGTCATGTCTCTTTTCTCGTAACCACCTATAAAGGAATGTGTTTGTCCACTGAAGACAGAGAGATTTGGCCTTCTGAGATGGAGACTGTGCCCTGACTTTTCCCTGCCGTCCCAAATTCCTGTAACAACATGTAGTTACACCAGGTTTAGGAGCCTCACTGGTGGACTGGAGATGTGTGAGGTCCTGTAGGTGCTGACACAAATTTCAGGACATGCAGTTGTTTGCTGGCCATGAAACAAACGTGAACAAGGTGCCTGTGGCCATCTGGGCACGTGAGGAGAAAAATCGTCCATCTCAGATGTTCCTGGCCAAGGTTTGGAGCTGCAGCTTGGGCCTCTTGGTTTCAAACAGGGGCCAAAATGAGCAAATGTGCCAGATTTAGGGGTTCTGTGGAAGTCCAAGTTGGTGTGGGACTGCTCTCTCTTTCCCACGTTTGGGATGAGCCTCATGGGTCAAAAGGAGATAAATATCAGTTTGATAAGCAGAGGGGATCAGGTGGGAGCTGGGAGCTTGGAAAAAACCTCCCCTGGTAAAACCAAACTTCTGAACCATCCTAGGAACCATCTCTCTGTACAAGACTGGTGCTCTGGAGGCTGCAGCCAGTTTTGGGATATCTTTGTGTTTCACAAAAACTACTTCTCCTTTCTTCACATAGGAGTTTTGACCAGCACAACAACACTAGCTTGTGGTTTTTCCATCTTCCTTTGACTTATGCCTGAGACGAGTGCATTTGATATCAGAATTGTCTGCTTTGTGTATTTTTCTTGCAGTTTTCACTTAAAAATACCCATATTGTGATTTCCCTCCCCATTTATTTTTTCCCCGTGGGGGAAAAAATTGATCAGTTGACAGATCTGGGCCAGGTTAGCGAGCAGGGTTTGCTGTTTTCTGTGATAAACTGGGAGTGGATGGGGAGAGCTCTTCCCAGGAAGCTCCACTCACACAGTGGAGGTGGACTTCAGCTTTCCTCACCCTGGGAAACATCACATGAGAGGCAAAGATTTGGCCATGGGGATCAGAAAAAGACAGTAATTTGTGTTTGTCTTTGCTTCCCAAACTTCAGTAGTGGCAAGAAAGGGAAAACTTCCCTTGCTTGTTCTCCAGTTGAAGTGACATGAGCTTTAAAGAGGGGAAATGGGATTTTTTTTGAGCATTACTGGTCATTCTCCTTTGATGGGCAGTGACAAATCTCCTGTTAGACTCAGCAGGACCCAAACCTGATCCATCTCTGATGTTCATGGCAAAGGCTTGGAGCTGTGACTTGGACTTGGAGTTGAGCTTGACTGGTTTCAAACAGGGGCCAAAATGAGCAAGGTGCCAAATTTGGGGATTTTATAGTGGAAGTCCAAGCCATGCTTCTGTCTCCCATTGCCAGCCAGCAGCCACACCTTGGCACGTGGATTTTTCATGCCCTTAGAAGCTTTTATAGGAAAAAACCCAGCCTGGGAGAACTGGGGGTGTTCACTTGGAAAAGAGGAGGCTCCAGGGAGACCTGAGAGCCCCTTCCAGTGCCTGAAGGGGCTCTGAGAGGGCTGGAGAGGGACTTGGGACAGGGGCCTGGAGGACAGAACAAGGAAAGGGATGGCTTCCCATTGGCAGAAGACAGGGTTAGATGGGATATTGGGAAGAAATTCTGGCTGTGAGGGTGCTGAGGCCCTGGCACAGGGTGCCCAGAGCATCTGTGGCTGCCCCATCCCTGGCAGTGTCCAAGGCCAGGCTGGATGGGGCTGGAGCAGCCTGGGGACAGTGGAAGGTCTCTCTGTCCATGTCCACGGCAGGGGGTTGGAATAAGAGGATCTTCAAGGTCCTTTCCCAACCTGAACCATTCTGGGATTCTATGAAAAAAGCAGGATCACAAACATTGATCCATTTGTCCCTGCACCCCTTGGGGCACCCCAACCCCTCCAGCCCTTCCATGGGTGCATCCTGCAGATGTTGCATCCCTGGTGCTCCCAGCACATCTGGAGCTGTGGCTGGGAGGAGCTGCCACCTCCCTCCCTCCCTCCTCCTTCCCGAGCAGGCACCTTGCTCGTGGTTAATAATAAATCAGAGGTGCTGCCTTGCTGGGCTCTGTTATCTGCCAGGAGGGAGAGCAGGGACTTCTGATGCTCCAACAGTTAATATGTCTAATGCTGAAAGCTGTTGTAAATTAATTGACCCCCTGGCCCCCTTGTCCTGTTGACTGTTCCCACTAAAGACAGTGCTTGGTTCTTGGCATTATTGCCCCCTCCTCCTGCTTTCCCTTCCTCCACCTCCCACATGCTCTGCTTACTAATCAGGGCAGTCAAAAAAAAGGAGCCTGGACTCTGAAATGCTTCGTAGGAGCTGCATGGGGAAGTCAGGATCCCGGGCACCCACTGTGCCTGAACTCCTGGTGCTCAGAGTATTCCCTTTAAAGCACTGCTGGAAGCTGGCATGGAATCCTCTGCCTCCCCATGGGGATAACGGGGATGGAGGTGCTGCCAGGCTGAAGAGCCCCAGCACAGCAGCAGGGACCCTCTGGAGGTGGATGGAAGGGTCACCCCTCTGCCCTGGGTGGGCTGTGGCTCATGCCAAGGGCTCTCAGATGGAACACTGCTGGGTCTGGCTTGGAGGAAGGATGGGGGCGAGTTCTCATCAGGGATTTTTTTGGGAAATTACAGAAAAAGATCCCAGAATAGTTTGGGTTGGAAAGAAGCTTAAATCTCCTCTCATTCCACCCCTGCCATGGGCAGGAACACCTTCCACTAGACCAGGTTGTGCCAATCCCCATCCAACCTGGCCTTGAGGGGATGGGGTGTTTTCCTTGCACTTCCAGGATCCTGGAAACCCTGACTGAGTTTGGAAAGGAGCTTGGAAAACCACAAATGCTCAGTCCATAGGGCTGGTTTGTATCCTCCAGTGACTCACGTGGGAGAGAGCAGCTGCTAAGGAGTGGGAAATGCCACAGGAAATTGTGTAATGTTAGAAACGAAGCAGAATGTTTCAGGTTTTTCTAATTCCAAATCGAAATAAAAAAAGAACAATCACAAATTCCCAGTGAAAGTAAATTCTGGGAAAAGCAAGGATTGACTTTAGAAGCATTTTCTTCGGAGCTCACCAAAGCTTTATGTACAAAGTTGTGAAGTGATTTCAAACAAAAAGAAAAAGAGCTCCGAAGGCCGCATTCCAGCAGTATCAAAGAGCCTGGAGTCTCCAGCCTTGTTCCATTTTGTATTGTTATTTCTTCAAAACAGATCCTTTGCTAATGTTTCCATTTTACCAGAAACAGAATTCTTGATTTAAAGAACTGGTTTGAAAGCCAAACCTGACCCGCCTCACTGGAAGCGTGACAGGCCCTCAGAGCAAAGCAGGGTTCATTAATACCATAATATTCTCTTTCTTTTTTCAGTGTTTGGGGCGGTTTTTTTCCCGTCTTAGAGGAGTTATCTGGTGAATAGCGCTTCGTTCCTGGGTTGGTTTGGGTGTTTTCAGCTTTTACTCCCTTTCTGCAGGACAGATGGTATTTAGAGATCAGAGGGTGCCTCCGTTAGACTTTGAGTTTTGCAGAGTCAATTTCCAAAGCCAGCGCTGGGGTTTTTGATAGCGGGCCAAGGCACAGGAGAGCGGCAGGGCTGGCTGGCACGAGGTGAATTTGGATTTAGGATGAGTGACATCTCTCTTAATGAGGCCCTTCTGGAACAAAGCTGGCGAGGAGCAGGATCCGTGGTCCATTAGAGGCCGGGGTGGTGGCAGAGCCAAAACCTCCATGTCATTGAAGACAACATGAAAAAAACGTGTATTATTTATTGTTTGCTTTTTGGGCGGCTTTTCTGCACGTCAACGCTTCCCATTGTATGTTTTGGGCTTCAAAACCTGACACCACATTAGAAACCATCTCCAAAGCCCCCAAATAATGCATAAACTCTGATTATTCCTTCTGATCCACTTGTGTTTATGTAAATGGGTGGAAAAGCGTTTTTCAGCTTATTTCAGAAGCTTAAGGGATTCATAGCAAGCCTATTATTGAAAAATCAGAAAGTGAAAAGCAACTTCTGAGGCAAGGAATTAGCAACTCAATGGCAGCGTTGGTGCTGCAGGATCTGGCTGTACCCAGATGGGAATTCCCCTGGGATTCAAAAATCCCACATGTGGCAACAGGCTGGTGGGCTTTGAGGGACTCAGAGGAGGTTTGGGGCTGATCCAAAGGGATCAGGGGCTGGAAGGGGAGCTGGGGCACAACCCATTGGTGCTGCTGGGGCTGGTGGTCTGGGTTTTGGGGGATGAAGCCCCCAGGCACCTGGGGGATAATCCTGGCTCTGTGTCCTTGCGTCCATGGGTGGGAAGGAGCTGGCAGTGCCATCCTTGCTCCATGCAAACCTTTTCCCTCTGTCCCAGGAGAGGTGGGACCAGATGCAGATTCTCTTTGGGCTCCATCCCATTCCAACCAGCCCTGCAGCATCTCATCCCTCCTCTCCTGCTGCGTTTTTTCCCTGGTTCGGTCCCTTTCCCCCTTCCTTATGTTAATTTCCCACCTGAGCACCAAGTACTTTATAAATAGCAAATCTGAAATGAATTTCCTAGCAGCAATCATTATCTCCCTCGACAGCCATTAAACATTCACACAAGCAGAGCAAAATGACAAAGGGGATTGATTTTTACAGTATGTTGGGGGGAGGTAGGAGAAAGGAAATATGTTGACAAGGCTTTTTTTTTTCCCCCTATTTCCCCCCTCTCTCCATTCTCCCCTCCCTTCCATATCCTCTGTCTGGTGGAATTCAAAATCACCCTTTTGGAGATCAGGTTGGGAGGGGATGGGCGACAGCGAAGTTGGAAATAAATAACAATAAATTAAAAGAAAAAGAGGGGGAAAAAAGCAGCAGCAAGTTCTATCCCCTTCTTCTTCAAGCACCAAGCTCTATCCCCCTCTTCTCCAGCCCCAGGAAGCCTCACTCAGATCCGTTGGCAGCGCACAACTGGTAACCATGAAGTTGGTTCCGTGGCCTGGCTGTGGAGATGAATATGTCAGAGTTAATGCCTCCTAAGATGGAGAGGTGGGCTGCAGGGAATGGGGGGGCCCAGCCTGGGAGCCTGCTCAGCACAATAAATGTGTTGATGCAATCGCTGGGAGCGGGCGAGCTGCGGCCGAATGAGGCACTGTAGCTGAAAATTTAACTTTGATTTCAATTTTCATATTTGTCAGCAATAATTAGATTCAAGAAATGTTTTTGCCGCTGTTCTAAAATACTAATAAGTAGGAGCCTTTGTAGTCTGGCTAATGGAGTCTTTTTTTTCCTAGTGGGCTAGAAAAATTCCATTAAAGGGAAAAGTCATCCTGTATTACTGTGCTTCAACATGCAGTGACTTTGCTGCCACAGGAATATCTGCTGGGAAACAGCGCCCGTGCTTCCAAGTGCAGGGGTGATGCTGGGGAATGGGACTGGCCTCCCGTGGTTGGGAGGGACTAGGGAGGGCCAGAGGGGATCCCCCACATCAAACTGGGCAGGGGGTGATGCTCTGAGGGGCTTTGGGAAGCTTTGGAACTGCTCATGGGATGATATTGCTGTGGGTCTCATGCAGCAGGCTTTGGCAAATTGTTTTGGTGGTGCCGTTCCCCTTTGGGTTTAAAGCCTTGGATCAAGGAGGAATTTCCCCTTGTTGGCTCTGCCAAAGGCAGAAAGCCCCTTCTACCCCTCCCCACCCTGCAGGGTGGGTTTCCTTGGCAGCACGTGCCAGGTTTTGTCCCGGAGACACGCCGGCAAGGAAAGGGATATTAAATTTGTTGGCGATACGCAGAGCAAATGGGGAAGCTCTAAGTTGTGTCATTCTCAAGTTACTTCAGCCTATTAAGCAAACAAAAGCACTTGTGGAGTGAGAAATGGAAAAGGCCAACGTGGCCCGATTAATCCTGGATGTACAATTCCATTAATAAGCCAGCTTTTAATAGGTGGCTCTTTCCAGGAGCTGCTGGGACGAAGAATTGATGTATTCACTGTAATTGTATTGCAACTAATAGGATCGGAAGAAAATTGTATGGAGAACTTATTCCTTTGCCACCATATTCCAATCAGTTGAAATAATACAGCAGGGCCCAGCACGGTAATGAGACTTAAATCTAAACAGGAATATTTAAAATTTTAGTGTGTGGGGGAGTTGGCTTGTGCTTTTGCTTCCCCATAGAGTGGGCAGAAATAAAACAGCAGTTCAGGGAGGTGCTGGAGGAAATGGGGACCCCAATCCCACTGGAAATGCTCCCCGGTTGGGTGCTGGGGCTGCTGTCTCAGCTGGGTGATGGGATGTGGCTGCTGGTGCAGAGCTGTGCCAGGTCAGCCTCTCTCCTGAATGCTGAGGGGGGTGTCTGGATGCCCAGGGATGGGACTGCCCCTTTGGCATCTCACCCGGAGCCTTTTCTTCCTGTCACTGGCAGCGAGAGGAGCTTTCCCCCCCTGCAGTCTCTGTGCTTCACTGGCAGAGCTCATTAACGAGCCTGAGGTCCTCGCTCCATTCATGCCCTGTTTATTCCCACCTCCATCTGCAGGCTCTGATGGTTTGCTGATCCTTTCTTTCCAAGGAGCTCCTGCAAAAACCCCACCTTCTGCTTTAGAGAGCAAATGCACCTTGGTGGCTGCGGCGCTGGGCCCCTGTGGGATGCAGAGAGGGATTTGGGCTTTAATCCACGAGCGTCTCTCCAAGGGCTCTTGGAAGAGAACTGTGCAGCGCCACAAATCCCAGGCAGGCTGGGTGGCTCAGCACATCCACAGCAGTGCCCCAGGATGCAGATCTCCATAATATCAATGCAATTGTGGAATGATGCACATTAAAGCAAAGGAAATACTGATGTGGGAGCTGCCCGACCCAAAAGTCTGTGTGGCCCGTGGTTATTGGAGCTGTGGCTTTGGCCATGAGAAGTTTGCAGCCACTTTTTGTCTGTTCATCACTGGTTCAGGGCTGTTTGTTTTTCACTCCTCCTCCCTATTTGTATGCATGCTCTGACCCTGCTTTGGTAACAGGCTAGAGAGTAAATAGAAAGGGGAGGGGGAAAAAAAAAAGGCAAGAAAAAAAAAAGCCAAGGCACAGTTCAGCTCAAATCCCTGAGGAAACAGATGTGATTGCCTTCCAGAAATGGCTCCAATAAGGCCAGAAAGGAATATTGCTTTTATAGCTTTTGGGATATAAAACATTTAGAAAATGTGATTGACTGGCAGTGCCTAATTTATCATTTACCCATTTCTCCATCCACCCAAACACAGCAGTATCCTCAGACGGACTCATTTCCACCTGTTTTTGGCTTTCTGCCTCTTTCCTGTGTGTGACACACGTGCAAACCCATGTTCCCTTGCACGCTGAGCTGTGTGTGCACACACAGGCACGTGTTTCCCCATGCTCCTGGCTCCTTGTCCCTGTGCCTCTGTCATGGATTTATCATCGTTCTGCTAAGCACTCAAACTCCTGTGGCTATTTATAATTAATGCTCAGAAACCTGCCAATCCATTTAATGACACCAGGAGGTCACGGCCTCCCTTATAGCTTCCCATTAATCATCATTAGAACAGTTCTGGGTTTTTTACGTTCTTTTTAAATGTTAATTCACCTTTATAATGCTCCTTTCAGCTCTGACTGTAAAGGGATACTCTGTAGTCACTCCAGACTGTCTTGCAAGTGTGTGCAGGTGAAAGGCACAGTGGGACAATTGCACTTGATAAAGTCTCTTGGATGTCTCCCGCTGGAATGAATTACACTCACAAACTCTGCCAGATGGGATTTCTCCACTGCCCTCTGCCACCAGCTCCTCGCAGCAATGCTGGCACAGCTCCCTCCCTGCTGGCTCCTTCCCAGGTGCCACGGAGCCCCTCACCATTTCTCCCTCCCGTGCTGCTGGGAACCACAGGATCAGGGAATCCTAGGGTGGCTTGGGTTGCAAGGGACCTTAAAATCCTCTAGTTCCATGTGGCACATGGTTCCCACGTGGAATAAGCTTATCCATGCTGGCACAGAGCTTGCCAAGGCCCTGTCTGCTCTGCCAGCTTGTGCTCAGGCACCTCTTTGCTGGGCAGATTTTTAGATCTGAGGTGGGTTCATGCATAGCTTGGCTTTATGGGCTGTGGGGTCTTGGTTTGGGTGGAGCATCCAACTCATCCCTTGTGGAGGTTAACAAAAAGCCCAGCTCCCAGAGAGCAGAGCTGCTCTCATCAGCGAGTCCATCTCGTTCCTGCCAGTGCCTTGGGAGCCTCCAGCCCTTTTCGTGTGTCCCAAAGCACCCACCCCCTGTCATGGTCACAGCAGAGGGCATCAGCAGAGATGTCAGGAGGCAGCTTGGAGGAAGGAAAACTCTGGGTGCAATCTGGTACGTTTGGCAAGCAGCAGCTCCTCTTCAGTAGCCCTCTCCTGGCTTGTGGCTGGAAGCAATCATCCCTCTCCAAAGTCAGTCTGTGCTTGCCACCAATGGGAACGGTCCCAAAGTAGTGCCATCCTGATCCAGACTGGGGTGTTGAGCCTTTTGGGAGCAGTCCCACGGTGTGGTGGTGCAAAGCATGGTTCCATGTGAGCTGTGGGGACTTTTCATGGCTCTGGGTGACAAAGCCACAGAGCCTCCCACGATTTCTGCTCCGTGTTCATCCAGGAGGGGAGAGGGCAGCGCCGACACCGAGTTCCTTTGGTGGGAAGCACACACAGCCCCACATGTGCTCGAGGTGGGCAAAGATTCATGCTGGCCTCTGTTTGTGTGAAATAGGATCAGTCCTGCTCCTTTGGAGACTTCTGGCCTGGGTGAGAGCCGAGCCCAGCCCCATTTCTCTGAGTAAATACGCCAGCAGCATTTGGCTTAATGAACTGTGGCTTTTAATAAATGGCTCTTATCTTGCTGAAGTGCTGCTAAATTGTCAGGATTTAAAATTAGCCTAATAGATTTGTGGGCGATGTTTTATTCACTGGTTAGCTGGAAAGAGACGAGAGAGGGGGAGAGATGGCTCCACCCAGTTCTCCCTGAATTATACACGAGTTATTTATTTGTTTGGGCCGAAGGGGAAATGTTCTGGATTAATGTGCGATGCCTCAGCACCTGACTTAATGAGAATTTAGAGACCTATCCCAAACTGATAGTCTCCCATTAATCACTCCGTGGCCCCTCTGCTTTGCTGTCCCTGAGATGTATTTTTCATGGTGCTGGTTGGGTTATGGTACCCACTGCTGCTGGCCAGGAAAAAAAATGGGGATGGACAGGGGAAGTTTTTGGGTGCTGTGGTGGCTTCCAGGACCACTTCTTGCAGCTTTGCTCCATGTTGATGTTGAAGTAGAGCCCGTAGATCTCTGTCTGCACCACACCTAGCTGTGTAACTTGAGTTCTTGAGCATAAAGTTGAACTTGCTCAGCTTGTGATACATCCCATGAGCTTCCATGAGCCACTTTGCCTTTATTTCTTTTGGCACTGTTGAGCTGGTTATGATCCTGTTGACAGTTTGGAGACATATGGAGAGTCAAGGCAGAACAGTGTCTTATAATAGAGTAAAATGGGATCTGGTTGGGATGAAAGATGCCAGGGAAATGTCAATCACTATCATTATCCTAACAAACTGCTGTACCTGCAGAGATAATAATAATATTTAGCAATTATATAGCACCTAACAAGCTCAAACAGCACTGACTGTGGCTAATTAAATCTCCCAAGACTTCCTTTGGGTGGGTGATTTCCTTAGAGCATGGACCAGCTCCTCAGAGTATTTAGTGAGAGGCTAAAGGCACTTCTTCCCCATTTCACAGGTAGGGAGAGGTGGTCCTGCTGGAAATGTGCACAGTGAGGGTGGGGGGGTCAGTCCTGGCACTGGGTTGGGCTGTTTGCTCCTTTAGGAGCTGTTGGGTGGCCTTGACTTGATCACCCAGATGGCCAAAGGTGTTTGGATGCATTGATGTGCTTTTCCTTGTCCTTTTTGGAACTGGGGAGAGTTTGGGTGCTGGACACCCAAATGAGGTGTGCACCAGCACCCCTTGGTGAAGTAGAGGTGCTGGTACAGATCCTTTTCAGGGCTGGACAGTCAGAGGGTGTTTTCTCTTGTGTCTGTCTGCTTTGCTGGGCTGCTGCTCTTTCCCTCTTGGTTCATCTTTCCCCATCCCATCTTGACCAAGCTGCATCCTCAGAAACCTTTCTGGAGGGTGACACATCAGCCAACACCCCCGGTTTGGCTGGGTCACCCAAGATCACAACGATGGAAAGCAAGGCTTGGAACACTTCCCCATTTGTGGTGGTCCCATCTTGCCCTTCCTGGAGAGCAGCAGATGAATCCTTTGGTGGCTGCCTGGATCCAGCCAGGCTCCCTGACCCCTGCCCAGCTGTGTGTTGCTGCAGCCCAGGGAGCCAGAGGTGTCCCTGGGACTTTGTGAAGGTCGACGTCGGTGTCTGGAGCGGCAGCAACGCGTGATGCGCAGTGTCAGCCATAAAGGAAATATTGTATATAAAAGATAAGTTTTTTTTCTTTTCTTGTGGCAGAGGAACAAGGCGCCGGGTTCATTTAGCATTCATAAAGTCTTGCTTTGGAAATGCCTTTAAGTACTGCTGAGGGAGACTTGAAGGAGCATGTTTGAGAGTCAAATGCACATCTCCTTGGGCTCTCCTTTCATCTGCTTTAAAAAACACAATCTTTTTTTTTAATCTTTTTTTTCCCCCTCCGTAAAAATACTAATCTTCTCCAACAGCAGCAGACACCCAGGGTGCAGGCGCTTGGCAATTAATTCAGCGAACAGAATAAGCGAGGAGCAGAGGGAAGGGGGGACTTGGCCAAGGAGGAGGCTGAAATCCTGCCCGCTAATTAGGAGGCAGCACAGGATGGGGCCTGGCTAATTCAGGTGCTGAGCCACAACACCCCAGTGTGCTGCCCACTCGGGTGGCAGCGTGGCCCTCTGCCACCCTCTGGGCTGACCTCTGGCTGAGAGGAAGGCCCAGCAGGGAATTCAGGTCTTGGACTGGGGAGGAATCCAAGGGGATGAGGAGAGGATGAGTTTGGCTTGATTCACAAGCTGGCAAGAGTAGTCCCGACTCCAAGCAGGTCACGAGTAGCTGTTGGGAGAAACATGTGGAGGTTTTGGCGTGAGTCCTCCTTGGACTCTGGGCCGACACGTGGAGTGGAGTGTCTGTCCTCCAGAGGCTGGGCTTTCCCTTGCAGAGAGTCATCGTGGAGTGGAGTGTCTGTCCTCCAGAGGCTGGGCTTTCCCTCACAGAGAGTCATCCTCTGCAGTTCGTGTCAGCGCGGAAATTCAGTGCACGATTCCTGTTATCCCCGCGGGAGCTGAGGCAGAAGGAGAGAGACTAAAGCAACAAGGGTTGTCGTCATCCAAACTTCTTCAGGTTGTGAAGAGCCAACTTCTTGGAAAGTGTCACATGGGCAGAAGTTCAGCTCAGCCCCTTCTTTTGGCTGAAACTTTTCTTGTCCTTGAAACCTCTCTCCTTCGCTCTTCGCTTGAGGGAGGGAATTTACTGCGATGAAATATGTTGTCTTGTGGCTTTTTATGAAAACAGCACATGTCATTGCCCCTGTTTCCTGGAGCCAAAGGATGTGGCTGGGTTTCAAAAAGAAAAGGACTGGATGATTTCATTATTGCTAACAACTGTTCCCACCAAGATAAGGGCAGTCTAATCACATTCCCTGCGAACAAGTACCAAGGGAACCAGAAGGGAAGGTTTCCATTTGATCTTCCACATTGTCTTCTGTGTTTTGGTCCTCTTTGGTGCTGTGCAGTGCCAGGAGCAGGCTGTGAGGATGAAGGGATTTGGGGGCAGTCAAGGCAGCAGTTCACGGTGGGGTGTCCTGGTTATCAGGGGTGTCCCAGGTTGGAGATGCTCTGCCAGCAGCTGCCTCCACATCAGGATTTATTTCGCTGACCGCCTGCAGTCAGGGCTTGAATTCCCATCCCAAACTCTTTGAGCGGAGCCTGAGCTGATGAAGGAGGCTGAGCACTGAGCAGAGAAGGAGTTTTCAGCTCTTAATTTTTGATTTGCTAGTTGCCCAGAAGAAAAGTGCCGCCTCCTCCAGAAAAAAAAAATAAAAAATCAGCGCTTATGGCTAATAAATTTGCTTTTCTTAATTACGTTTCGCAGATTCCCGATGTAGATTCCCCTGAGAACTGATCCATAGCTGAAAACCCGCTCTGCAGTGAGCATGCTCCATATTTAGCTGCCAGGAGATGATGCTGGCCGTGGTGCAACCCAGCTGGAGGGGGAGGGCAGAGCCAGGAGGTGGAAAACTGGGGAGCAGTTTTTGGCTGTGCCCTCCACCCTACTGCCCGCACGGAGTGAGCTGCCCCGTGTCCCCACCGCAGCGGTCCCTGCCACGGGGAAGGAGCTCTCAAGGCTTTGATTTGCCTCGTGGAGAGACGTAACATTATCATCCTTTAATGATTTGAGGACGGACTCTTTGTCACATCGATGTCTCTGTCTTGGTAGCCCTGATTCCACCACGGGGGGTAGTGCACAAATCAGCAGCTCGGTGTTCCCCCTCACCCTCTGGTTGTCTGCGTGCCCCTGGCTCCTCAGGAGCTTGGTGAAGGCATTAATTGATCCATCCCGTGGGCACAGCCGGCGAGGAGTTGTCGTTTGGGGGGCAACGTGGGGTTCTCTCTTCTGGAGCACAGGGTCACCGCTTCAGGTCCCAGCAGCGACCACCCAAAGAGAAAAGATGACTTCTAATTACATTCGTAATTGAAAGTGATTAATGGTAGCAAAAGAACTTGGAGCGATTTCTCGTAATTAAATACTAATTTTAGTTCCTTTGCAGTGCCGAGCACCATGTTTGCTTTACTGGAGATATGATATTTATGGCTGTGCCTTAGCACGGTTTAACTTCTTAAAAATACATGTGAAGTCATTAACAATTTTTTGGTGACTGGGTAAACAAGTAAACATCAATTAATTCGTTTACTTTGTGTCTGTAATTAGGTTTTATTATTTCAGATTTTGGAGGGTTTTCATTCTGGAGGATTTGTGGCTTTGAGTGGAAGAGTGGAACCCTTGACCCGTCCCGTATCAGGAGAGTCCTGCCCTCTGCTCTGGGCTGCTCTAGCTGCCAAAAATCCTCCAAAGAGTTATGAGAAGGAGGCAGGAATCACATCTGGAATGGTTTAGGCTCAGAGGACACCACGGCCAAGTGCTGAGCCTGCTGACTCAGAGGCTTTGGAGCAGGGAAAGGAGCTGTCTGCCCACGGCAGATGCTCGCTGGCTGTTGCTTGGTCTTGAAGAACAGAAGTGTCACAAAATCAGCTGTTTCTGCCAGGTTTTGGCTGTCTGTAAGGGACACCTTTCAAACTCAGCTGCTGCTCACGCTGCTGTGTGTCAGGAGTTGCTCAGGGCTGCTCTCCTTCTCCCCTTGCTCCAGCTGCCAACTCCATCTCCTCTCCTCCCCTCTTTGGAGGCAGCTTTTACCCTGGATCCAGCTTGGATCCAACCTTGACTGGATTTTGGGGATAGATTTACAGAATTTAGTATTTAATCCCTAGTACAAGCATTGTATTGGTTTGATTTTGAATTTTTCACGGTTTTGGCCGTGAACAGGGACCTGAGGGATGCTGGTTTGGGTGGCTGTACCTGGGTACAAGCATTGGGGGTCACCAGACTGGGCAGAATTCCCATGCTAGGGAGTGTGGACTATGTCAGACACCTTCCAGTGTCACAGGGGTCTGCTCTGAGTGGAAATCCCTTTAAGCCTGGCTTTATTCATTGTCCATAGCAGCTCTTTTTCCAGCTCTACGGGATGAGTGTTACGCCCAGATGTGCCCATGTCCTTCCTGCACCTTGACAAAGTTGTTTTGGGAATCTGTTTCCCGAAAACTTGGTCCTGCTCTCATAGCAGCACACTGGGCCAGAAAGCTCTTGATGGAAATCGTGTCTCTTGCTCACCAGTTCCCTGATTCCTTGCTAATGCTTCTCATTCCCTCTTGCTGCTTGAGAGAGCTGATCGTCTGATTAAATTAAGACAGACACAAAAGCAGCTGGCCTGCCAAAGACTTGGATTTTATTAAAAATAATATTGTTTACAGAGTTCTCTCCCTTTATGGCGCATATAAAACAGTGTGTTCCACCCGAGCAGCCGGCAGACCCGCTGCAATTTACCCAGGAAGAGATGGAAAGACATTAAACCCTGTCTTGATGGGGAGCAGAGAGGGCATGGAGGAGAGGGAGGCTGGGGATAAGAGATGGAGTGTAGCTGTGGCAGCAAATGAGAGGGAAGGAAATGCAAGGGAAATAAGAAGAGGAAAGGAAGGATGGTTCCCTGATCCCCACCTCCCCTCCTCCCCTTGCATACCTGCACTGAAATGAAGCTTTCAGCAAGGAGAGAGATCATGGAAAAGGGGAGATAAACTAGGGCAGAGAGCTTCAGCTGGGGACACAGCCTCCACTGGAGCGGGAGGAGAGCTGCTTGCCCTCCTTGCAATATTCAGGAGCCCTTCCCAGGCTTTCTGTGCAGGTGGAAATGTCTGCTCTCAGCTAATCTGAGGTCTTGCAGATGTTTTGCAGGTCCTGGGGCTGGGGCTAGGTCAGGGCTGGGAGCGCTGGCTCCTGCCCACACAAGTGCCTCACCAAAGAGCTCTCGTGCTGTGTGCATCATTTATTTCTGGTTTATTCACTCTTCAAGGGCAAAGGAGGGTGTGCAGCGAGCGGCACAGCGATGGGTCATGTTGTGAGGGGCTGGCAGTGAGGCAAGGAGAGACAGGAGGTTTTCCCAAGGTCACAGAGGAAGCTCGAGGTAACACCCACACTTGCAGCAGGGTCCTCACCTCCAGTAACCCTTGTGTTGGCTAAAAGGGGTTGTGCCTCCCTTTGGGAAGGCAGGGATGAGCCCTGATAACGCCCTGCTGCAGGGGTGCCCTGGCTCTGCTTGGCTTTCTCTCTTCTTCTTGTGTCTCCTCTTTGTTTGTTTGATTTGGTTCCAAATAATTAATTGTAAACAGCCATGGCTAATGGTTTGAATGAAGGGTGGATGGGTGCTTTAATTAACTGGTGAAAGGATTATACACTTGTGTTTTCAGTTTCCCTGACCCCAGCTGAAGTGACGAGGCTTGAGCACCCCACGTTCTGAGGGAGCTGAGCACCCCAAGAACACAGGATGTGCTGGGTGGGGGGATCAGCTCGGAAAAGCCACCCAGACCGTGCTGGGAAGATTTGACAGGGATCCTGATTGTGCTTATCATGGAATCCTAGAATATCCTGAGCTGGAAGGGATCTACAGGGGCATGGGGGTGACTCCTTTCCCCTGCATGGGTGGGGCCCCAGGTCCCATGGGAGAAAGGTGTCCTGCCCTATTTCCCTGGAGCACTGAGCTCCAGCCCTGGCACAGTGAGCACCTTCTGATGTTGGTCACGTGCTGGCTTTGACACTGTAAAGGGCTTTGGTGGCTTTTGGTGTCCTTTGAGTTGTACAGAGACTTTAGAGATTTAATAAACCTCAACCACATTTTGGACTAATACATGTGGAATTTGGGTCAAGCGTGAGCCGCCTGCCCCTTCTTTGCGAGGTGGTTATTGTACAAGCTTCCAAGAAGAGATCCCTTCTATTTTCCAACCTTTCCAGACCAAATCCAGCCATTGGATCTGGTTGGGAATAAGCTCAGCAGAGCAGTCTTGGGCAGGAGGATTTCTGCAAAGTCAAGAGCTCAGGAGATTGTGAGACCAGGTACCACCAGCATCAGCTCAAACTCCCATCTCAAACAGAAGGAGGTCTAAGAGGACCTGGCCCTGGGTCATCCCTTGCTGGCCTCCAGGCACAGGGAAGCTTGATGGGTGTCAAAGCCTGGGCTGATCCCTTGGGCTGGAGGCAGTGAGAGATTTGGAGTTGTAGCAACGAGTGCTTCAGCCTCTGCACCTCAACACGTCGCTGTCTCAGAAGTTGAGAATTGCTGAGAAAATCTTGAAGGAAAAGGCTGAGCTCTCACCATCCTCCCCACCCCTCCACACACCTTCCCCCAGCCCATTCCTGAAGCTGGGTTCTCCCGGTGGCTCCTCCACGTTTCAGGATAAAAGTGCCTCCTTCATGGCTGTTTTAATGAGCAAATGAACTCCAAGACCCAATTCCAGGAGGATTGACTGGAGGAGCAAGGCTTTTACAGCTCCTTCACTGCATCCTTCAGGAAGCTGGGATGGAGCTGGGTCAAGTGATTCCCTGAATGAGTCAAAAGTGCTTTGAACATCCACGAGAGACACAAGGTTGTGGCATACATCGTGCTACTGAGTCACCAGGCAATTTCCTGTCCCTCCCAGTGCAGCACACTCCAGGTGGGAGCTTTGGCATCTCTGCTTAAAACAAGGCTGATTGGGCTTGTTGTCTCATGGAAAATGCATGAGAAAAACTGCATTTACATGCCCTTTTTTTGGATCAAAAGTCATTTTTACTCTAGACAAGGCTTTTTTGGCCTTTCTTCAGCAGTGATACGTGCCTCTAGAACCCTCCCCACTCATCAGTCCCCCAGCAAGCCGCTCGGTTTGATTGCTAATCTGCCTTATTATGTTTTTAAATGCACTTTAACAGTTGAGTTTTAGTGGCTTCTTTCATTTTTGAGGCCAAACTCCAGCTTCTGAAGTGCCTAGCTCTCTTTTACTTCAATGGCAGCCTTCCCTGTTTATCCCAAGGCATGACATGGTCCTCACACCGTTTGAAATTAGATGCACTGATTAGAGCATCTCTCAGCCGCCGCTCTGCACCTCAAAGGACAGCTCGGAAAAGAGGCTGGAAGTTGGAGCTGGGGGTATTCATGAGCTCAGAATGGGATTTCTTAGGGCTCTGCACTTGTTGTAGCTCTCTACAATGACCTGGAAATGGATGTCTGCTGGCAGGTGATGGACTGGAAGCAGTGGTGGTGGCGGGAGGTCAGTGATGGCCATGTCAGGATGTCTCTGGTCGGTGTCTATGACAGATGATTCTTTCTGTGCTTTTGCCTGGTGTTTTTTATAAGTTAGAATATGAGTAAGAGTGGTGAAATACTGAGCAAATTGTTAAAAATTGCTGTGGCTGGTACTCTGGGCTGATGGTGCTTCTGGCTCAGCCAAGGAGATGCTCCCAGGGCTGGAGCCCCTCTGCTCTGGAGCCAGGCTGGGAGAGCTGGGGTGCTCACCTGGAGAGGAGAAGGCTCCAGGGAGAGCTCAGAGCCCCTGCCAGGGCCTAAAGGGGCTCCAGGAGAGCTGGAGAAGGATTTGGGAACGGAGGGAGAGGACAAGGGGGAATGGTTTGACAGTACCAGAGGGCAAGGTTAGATGGGATACTGGGAAGGAATTCCTCCCTGTGAGGGGGGGGAGGCCCTGGCACAGGGTGCCCAGAGCAGCTGTGGCTGCCCCCGGAGCCCTGACAGTGCCCAAGGCCAGGCTGGATGGGGCTTGGCGCACCCTGGGACAGTGGGAGGTGTCCCTGCTCATGGCAGGGGGGGGATGGATGAGCTTTAGATTTCCTTTCATCTCAAACCATTCCGTGATTCCTTTCTGGTTCCGTCCGGCGCCGCTGGTTTGGAGCCAGCGCTGCTCTGTGCCGTGTGCCCCGAGGGGCAGCCCCCGTGCCTGGGCTGCCCCCGTGCCTGCAGTCAGGAATGTGTCTGCAGTGCTGTCTGCAGCCTCGCCAGGCGGCTGCTCCGCCTGGAATCCTTGCAGAACCCTCCCTTGATTCCACAGGAGTTCAGCGTTTTGTTAGGGAATTCGCTCTGAGGGGCTTTTTAATTCCTTTCACCTCAGTGTTTTTCCTGGGGAAATTGTGTGTGCCACAGGGAGGTGTGGTGGAGAGGAGAGATGTTGCAGATGTGGGTTTGAGCTGATGCTGATGGTACCTGGAGGTGCAGGATCCACCTGGGGCTCGGCAGAGGAGCAGTCACACGTTCTGGCAGTAATATGTTTTGCACTTAGAAATACTTGTCCTCCTCTAAATGCTTTCTCAGGGGAGTGAAACTTTAATGTCAGTGCTTCAGACAAGGAAATTGAGCCCCCCAACAGAAGGAGGATGTGATTCCCAGGTCTGCATGGCTTCAGGAGCCACCAATCCCACCCAGCTTGGGTGAAGGGGACTTGTGTGGGAGGTAGAGTTGTGCTTGGGGTCTGACCTGAGAGCAAAGGGTGTGATCTAAGCTTAGGAGACAGCACATCATGATAACCTTTCAGCCTTCAAATCTTTGCAAAAGCATAAAGGTCCCTGTGCCCACTGAGGTGCAGCCTTGAAATGAGGGTGATGCATGGAAATACATTGGATAGCTCTGTTTAATCCAGGCCAGCTGCCACCTTGCTCTTAATGATGAGCCCTTGCTGTCCCTCCAGGTAGGAGTGATATTTGTCTGAATTGGTTTAGCTTCTAACGATGGCCAGAAAACCTGTTCTGATTGAGTTGCCTTGGGAAATGTTCAGTGCTTCTGTCAGTCACCGTCTGAGGCTCAGCTGTCATTTTGGGCTGTGCTTTTTCAATTCTCCCCTGGTCAGAACCCTTGAGCGGTGTGAGAGAGGGCCTGGGATGGATGGAATGATTCTCCAGTTAAAGTCAGTGCTCTTACACAAACACTGTTGTGTCCAAATACCACACAAAGTGGGACAAGAGCTGGGGGAGAGCGGAGGGGAGAGGCGATGATTGCTCTATCCACTGAAGAAGGTTGTCCCTGGAAATGGGACATGAATAAGTAATCTGGATAAATAATGGAGCTGTCTGAACTGTAACAATAAAGAATAAAAGTGCTGAGTGTGTCTTGCTGTGATTTGTGGGGTCACGCTGTCTGAAGCGGTGGAGCTCTTGCTCCCAGTGGTGAGCGGGAGCTCGAGGATGGAGCTCCTGGATGTCACAGACAGGACTTGTGTGGAGACACCCTTTTGGATTAGGGTGAGAAAAACTTTCCTCCCATGGGCCTTTTCAACCACATGTTAATATTTCTTAGGTTTTGTTGTTCTGTTGGTTTGCTAAGTTGGTGTCACCCCGTTCACCATATACGCACATCTGCATGTACACACAGAATGAGTGTAGAACACAGAATGCTCTTCCTTCCCTTGGACCCCACTGGGGTATTTTTGCCACAGTACCCCACCTCTGTGATCCTATTTGTCCCCCTGGTTCCTGGCCAGCCCTTTGCACCATTTTTCCCCATTGCTATTGGACCCTGAAGCTCAGGACCACCCATTTTCTCTGCTATATAACCCTGGATCCTTGGCCCCATTTTGGCTCAGCTCCCTGGAACACATTCGAGGCTGTACCCACGATGCAAGTGCTGACAATAAATTTGGGATTTCCAAACGGGCCCCTGTTGGGGAAGATGGAACAGGAGAGCCTTATAAATATGATTGCTTGGTGAAATATTTTGAAGCTATGAAACCTATAAGGGAGGTAGAAATGATAGCAAGCTTTGAGATGTAGGATACCGAGCTGTGAGTGACTGAACAACTGGAAAAACAATGGTTCAGCAGCTGAAGGAGAATCTCTGTGGATTGAACAATACCCTCAGCAGATAAAGGGATGCCAAGGGTCCAAATGTTGGAGGGACCCTGCCAGTGTGGCAGGGAAGGAAAAAAGGTTTAGAAAGTAGTTTTAGGGTTTAAAATGTAACACAGTGTGGTCATGTAGTAATTCTAATAGGCTGTGTGTAAATTCTGTAGGATTTGTGTCTTGTACTGGTTGGTTAGTGTAAATTAGAATACTCAGCATAGAAAGAGATATAATGTATTGTAACAGGAACTCAGGTCTCTTGGGCACGCTTTTAGCTGTGGCTGGCAGCTTCAGCAAAGCTCTTGTACCCACGACCTCTGCAATAAATCACATGTTTCAAGAGCTGCCCTGGACTCCAGAGATCTCTTGTTGCTGTCCCAACTCGCCATCCCTCTCCTACAGGCCCCGTCTCCTCGCCTGTATCCTCAGCCCTTTATCAGCAGAGTGCCCCAGGCCCCGAGGTGCCGGTCGCTCTCAGGGACACGATGCCACAGACTTGTACTTGCCACTGCCTGTGGTCCAGATTTTATGCTGCTGCAACAGTTTTGTGGACTCTGAGAGGTTCCTGTGTCAGTCTGGTGATGAATGACCTTTGTGGGATTAGGGGAGGGTGCCTCCCAGGTGATTCCACCCTCCACTGGAGCTGGGCACAGGTGGGACTTGCTTCATGAGCAGCTGGGCTGCCCTCTGGTGATAGAGCCCTTCTACAAGGGCTTCACAAGCCTCAAAGCTATTCCAAGTTCCCAAGCAAAATCCCTGCTGCCAATTAGGGTTTTCTTCTTCTGTCTCATTGAAGGGATGCGCAAATAATTATTCTCCTGCTTTCTATGATACTTATGTAAGGGAAGAGAGTTGTCAATTCTTACTCAATCTTCTCTTTCAGTGACAAAGCAAACCCCGGTGTCTTTCATCTTTCTCTGGAGCTGTCTGCATCTCTTGCCCGTTTCATTGCTATTCTGTGGATTCACCCCGCTCATCCCGGCTGGGACGTGCAATCAATTGCTCCACATCGATTAGAGATGCGTGTCTTGCACTGTGGCAAACGCACTTTAGATTGATCTGAGAAGAAAGGGAACCTCCAGCTGCAGGCTCAGGGCAGCCAGATGTGCTGGGAAAGAAGACAAAGTGTCAGCACGGGTCAGTGGGGAGGTGATAACGTGTTAAGTGGCGGTGACTTGGCCTTTGCCTTTCTGAGAGCCCGGTGTGCAGGTCGGGAGGAAGTCCTGCAGCTGAGCCCTTGCACTAAACCAAGTGGAGCAAAACGATTCTCCTTTGTCTGTTTGACAACACTCATGTTAAGATTTGCCATCTTCTGCAGCCTTGTTGGATCCTCCATAATTTATGGGCAGCTCTAACCCCCCCAGTTCAGGCTTTTCCTGTCCTTTTTATCCACTGTGTTCAATGTTTTCTCTCTAAATGTATCACATCGTGGTTGTCCATCTTGGATTTCCTACTGCTCATTTCCAGAGGAGATTTGAGATTCTGGTCCTACCCTCAGAGCCCTTCCAGCCCCTCTCCTCCTGGCTACAGAGGAGCCATCATCTACATCTTTTCAATCATGTACAGATTTTCATCAGCGCGCTCGCGGCTCCGTAACGCAAGCAGTTAAATGTAAATGTTGGAGAGAGCAGGGCTGGACAGACCCCGGAGGAATCCTGCTGTAGGTTGGCCTCCTGGCACGGTTGTAAATAATAGATAAGCACTCTTTGAGAGTGCTTTGTCAACAGGCTGTTATCCCTCCTCCCCTCTGCCCCCGGCCTCGGCGATTACATCCACTCCGCGCTTCCTCAGGTTCCCTCGGAGGTGCCGCGTGGGACCGGCATCAGGAGCCTTATTAAAGTCAAGGTATATCATGTCTACAGCCTTCCTCTTATCCACCAAGCCTAGTTATCCTGTCAAGGCGGAAATTAGGTTGGTTTGACATGATCTGTTCTTGACAAACTCGTGTTGGTGGTAGATGTGGGGTTTTTTTCTCACTTTATTAAATTCCCGTCCCTTACAAGCTATGATAGTTTCATCGTTTGTTTTAGTATCTTCCCAGTGATTGAAGCTGAGCTGATTGCCTACAGCTCCTGGTTTTTTTTTTTACTTCAAGATATGAAGATTTCTTGCCCTTGCTGCTGGCCTCCACGAGCTCCCAAAGAGCAGTGCTGATGGCTCAGTGACGTTTCTGCCCGCTTTTTCATCACTCTCCAGAGACTTTCCTCAATCTCTGCCAGTTTAATTTTTTTTTAACCCCTCTTCTCCCCCTGCTCCAGTCTGAAAGCCATTTCCCTGTTAACGTGAATTTTGGAGCTGTCTGCTGACCATACACCTGCCTTTACAGGGATACAACCAAACATGGCTCCGAGGATCTGTGCCACATGCTTTCCTTGACTGCTTGGTGACGGACCCAACATTCCTTTTCCTTTTCCTTTGAACAAATCCAAGAGCCCTTTCATTCTCCTCTCATATCTCTTGCTAATTAAAACTTGTTTTGCATGTAAGTGCTGCTGACTTTATCCCTCTATGCCATCGTGGCTCTGTTATACCCATCCCTAATTATTAGCCCTTGTTTCCATACTTCTTTCACGATTCCTTTTTTATTCCCAGGTCATTGAATGGCTCCGAATTCAGCCACAGCAGCCTCTTCCTAGGATTCCTACCTTCCCTTTGCACGGGGATAGCCTGCTATTGTGTGTGTAATAAAGTCTCTTTCAGTAACTGCCAGCTCTCCCCTTCTTTGTGATTATTTTCTCAGGAGAACCCATCTACCAGCTTCCTGAATTTTTTGAAATCCGGCTTTTGAAGTCCATTATCCACATTCCATGGCTTTCCATCAGGTTGAGAACTCGATCGTTTCATCACCACTCTCACCTAAAATTACTTTCCTCCTTAAAGGTTGTAGTCTCTGTTTCCCAGGCAGGAAGCCTCAGGCTCTTCCCTGTGCCTTCCCAAAGGCTTCCCTTGGACAGGGAGGGACTGTTTCCTGCCAGACACTGCTCTGTCTGTCCTTCTGGCTCTGTCCCTTGGGCCTTGGTTGAAGAAGGACTTCCCAGGGATGGAACCCCATTCCCTCAGCTTTCAGCCTCTCCATGCTCTCCATGTCTCCTGCTTGCACGTTTTGGGCAGGGCAGGGTTATGTCCTGGTGGTTGTCTCCTGGTTATGTCCTGCTCCAGAGGAGGATTTTGGGTGGTTTGCTGCCATCCTGGTGTCCTCACTGCTTGTCCAAACCACACGGCACAATTGTGTCCAGGCCCATGTAGGAAGGACTGGCTTCCTTTTCCAAGCCTCCTGCATCCATGCTCCAGGAACACAAGGGTTTGGTGGCCGTGAGAGCTCATGGGCAGTGAGAGGACCTGGACATGCTGCTTGTCACTGAGCCAGGCAAAAATATCTTACACTTGAGTCTGAACCTTACAGCAGCAGATTTGGGTGAAGTGATTCCCGTCCTCCCTAACAAAGATGTGCAGGGCTGGTTGTCCAAGACCTTTAAATGTCAATAAGGAGTTCTGCACAGCACACAAATCTTGGTGGGGAGCTGACAGGGACTGCAGTGCAGGCTGAGCTCTCTGGCTCCAGGGCTACGGGTCTGTCTGGGAGCAGAGAGCAGAGCTGGGGACGAGCTGCAGTCACCACCAAGGGGTCTCAGCAGGGAGTGCTGGTGGTCACTGGAGCAGATCCATCTTCAGGAGGTATAGATGGGATATTGGGAAGAAATTCTCGGCTGTGAGGGTGGGCAGGCCCTGGCACAGGGTGCCCAGAGAAGCTGTGGCTGCCCCTGGATCCCTGGCAGTGCCCAAGGCCAGGCTGGATGGGGCTTGGAGCAGCCTGGGACAGTGGGAGGTGTCCCTGCCCATGGCAGGGGGTGGAATGAGATGGGCGGCAAGGTCCCTCCCAACCCAACCCAGTCTGGGGTTCAGTGATTGAGTAGTCTCTGTGGAGACAGCATGTGGGAGTCTCCTTTCCCATGGGATTTGTGGTGGCTTTTCTAAAGCAGCAAGGCCAGGCTGTGGCAGCTCAGGTGTGGTTCCTGCAGGGCTTGCATGCAAACGTGGAGATGTTGCAGAGTGGCTGGATGGCATCAAGAGACTCCCAGGGAAGTCTGAGACTACAACAACAGGCCCAGTCTGAAATAACTCAGCAAACCATCCTATTCCCTTGGAGTCCAGTGAGAATGAGGGGTTTGCCCCTCCAGCTGTGCCTGAGAAACCACAAGTGTGTGTTGCTTTGCTTGTGCTGGCACCACCCAAGGTGAAGTTAAACTCCAGCTGGCTCATGTGTTGGGTTGGTGTTAAACACAGGGATTTGGGGGCTGAACTCTCCCCAGCTGGTCCCTGGAGCATGAAGGCTGGACAGCCACTCGCAGAGGGTGCAATTTGGCATTTCCATGGAGGTGGCAGAACCACAGCAGGGCTGTGGGTGCCTCAGCCATGTCCCCACGTGCCAACACCTTGGCGGGGACACATGGGCTCTCTGACAGACGCCTCCCAAAACAGGCTGTTGTGTCCTCAGGGATGTGTCACCAGTGCCCAGCTGTGACAGCCTGGTGTGCTGCTGCTGGGAGGCACAGACACACAGCTTTGGTAGAAAATACATCACCCAGGAGCTCAGGCAGAGTGCTGTGGGGTGGGCTGGCGTGTCTGGGTCCCACCGAGCCCCCCAGGACCCCTCCCCTCTGTCAGAGAGTTGCAGTGCCTCTCACTAGCCCACATTAAATTTAATGGATGTCCAGAAATTATCATATCTGGGAAACACTCATTAATCTCTGTCTGCCTCGCTGGGTTTTATTGTCTTCCCTTCCTGCGAGCCGCGTCTGCCCTGATCCCTTCTCTCAATTCAGGTCATCTTCTTTCCACCCAAGTTTTGCCTCCCACCCCTTTTGGCTCCTGCAGCACTTGTCCAAAGGGAGCCCTTTGCAGAGTCTGATCCAGAGCCCATGGGCTGCAAACTGAGAGGCAGGGGTGGAGCTTTGGAAACACATCCAGATCTTATCAGTGGTTGTTTTTATTGCTGTGTGGGGCTGTGGGAGCAGAGGGGGAGATGGCTGCTGGCTCTGGGCAGGTGATGGGCTGGTCCAGCCTGATCTCTGGTGTTACCTGCTGGATCTGGCAAGGGAATGCTCCTCCACACCTCCAGATGTGCTCCACTGCTGGCACCGTGTCCCCATCAACACCACAGGGTGGATCTGCTGTCCTCCCCTACATCCATGCCTGGAATAAGCCTGGATTTCTTGGTATCCCACCTTAAACTGATGGGATTGGAAGGAACCTCAAAGCTGATTTTGTTCCAGCCCCTGCCATGGGCAGGAACACCTTCCACTATCCCAGGTTGCTCCAACCTGGCCTTGGACACTCCCACACATCTCAGTTTGCAATGGCTTTTTCAGGTGTTTATGTATTTATTGTGGCAATTCATGCAACACAGCAACACGTGCAGGGTTGCAGTGGTCTGTAAGGAAAGGCTCTGGCTAGCTGAGGAATAAATTTGGATGAAAGGTCCTGAAGATCCAAGCTCCACCCATGGAGTCACACTGGTGGAGCAGTGGGGATGAGCAGCTCCAAGCCCCATCCAACCCAACCTTGTCTCTTTCCAAGGATGAAGCATTTTCCACCTCTCTAGGAAACCTGTGCCAGTGTTTTACCACCCTCACCACAGAACACTTCTTCCTAACATCATCTGGACAGCGAATTTTCCCTGCTGTAATGGCAGCCTGCTGCAGGAGGGAAGGTTACCCTTGCGCAGGGGCTCCTGCTGGTTTGCAACATCCCTTCCCTTGAAGTTTCCTGACTGCTAAACACGACAATTTGTTGAAGTGGAGTGAAATAGGCTTCTTAACGAGTAAACTAATTTTTCAGGCGGGTGCCACTGTTTCCCTCTGCAGTGTGGGCCCTCTGTGCCAGCACTGCACATCCTGACACGGCTGGGAATAGCTCAGCCCCATCAGCAGGGCTGTAATTTGGCACCAAACCTCTTTCCACACAAAGATTTTTTTGTTTAATAAAGCATAAGACTGAACAGTTTGCTCTCGCTCGTAGGTTTTGAAATACGCATTTAATTTCAGCTTAATGAGGAAATTATTGTGTATAAAATTAAATGCTTTGTCATGGCTCTCCAGGACGGGGCTGCTGTAGGATGAGAGCTGTTGGGACACGTGATGCTGGGAGATTTGGGGATGGGGGATGTTGGGGGGAGGATGGAACTGCAAGGCAGCAGTGAAAGATCACTGAATCATGGAATAGTTTGGGTTGGAAAAGACCTTTAAGATCACCCAAGGAGTCCAATCACTCCCCCAGCACTGCCAAGCCCACAACCAAACCATGTCCTCAAGTGCCACATCCATACATGTCTTAAATCCCTACTCCAAGGATGGTGACTCCACCACTTCCTGTCAAGCCTGTTCCAGGGCTTGACATCCCCTGCCATAAAGAAATTTTACCTTATATCAAGCCTAAATCTCCTCTGGAGCAACCTAAGGCTGTTTCCTCTTAATCTTGTGGTGAAACCCTAGGAGGGGAATGGCTGCAGCAAAGGAGAGCCAAGAGCTGTACAGAGGAATGACTTAAATATTCCAAGTATTTTTATTTATGGGGAAGTTTTCTTGCATGAGCCCCACCAACATCTGTAGAGCTATTTCATGGCACTGGTCTCCTGAGGCTGTACAGTCTGGGGGTGGCAGAGGAGGAGGGCTGGGCAGAGCAGAGATGCTCTGATGGTCCTTGGCGGAGGTGCAGAGCTGGGATAGGGACTCCAGGCACTGCATGTTGTGGAAAATAAATGCCTGACTTCAGGTCTGCATGGGAGGAATAACAGGCAAAGGGTTTGGAGATCTTTAACAGCCAGGTGTGTTCCCTCGTGCCCTGACTTGGAGCACATCATAGCTCATCATGGAAAGGCAAGGAGTTTGGAGACTCCCAGACTGGTTTGGGCTGGGAGGGACCTCAGAGCCCCTCATTTCACCCCCTGCCGTGGGCAGAGACACCTTCCACTATCCCAGGTTTCTCTAAGCCCTGTCCAGCCTGACTTGGAGGACTTGCAGTGGCTGCTTGCAATGGATTATTTCAGGTGTTTGGGTATTTTGGTTGTTCAGCCAATACAGCAACACGTGCAGGGTTGCAGTGCTCTGTAAGGGAAGGCTCTGGCTCGCTGAGGATGAAAAGTCCTAAAGATCCAAGCTCCATCCAGCCCCTCCAGTCACACTGGTGGAGCAGTGGGGACGAGTTCAAAGCCACTGCACAAATAAACTCTAATAGCTTTCCTCTTGCATTTATGTTATTAGGGGTTCGTTTGACTGGCATTATGATGATAAATGAAAAATGCTTTGCACCATTACGTTGGGCGCTAATGCGTAGTGGGAAGAATTTTCTACTCATTTAAATAAAAAAAAAGGGAAGAAGAAGAAGGCAGAGGGGAAAGTGATGGGTTTGTGCAGCAGCTCTTGAGCTCTTCCCATGCAGCACCGACCTTTCACGTGTCCCCTCCCTTGTCCCTCTGCTCTTGCTGGGCTGGGGCAGGCCCGCTGTTGAGTCCTTGGAATGTACAAATCCACATCTCCACAGCTCGGTGTCGCTCCCATCCCGGGCGTTTTCCTCCCTTTTGCATCACATCCTGCATCCCTGCAGGGTTTGGGGTGCCACCTCCAGCCCTAATGTGCAGCAAGGGCAGTAACAGCAGGGTGAGGGGCACGCTGGGCCCCCGAAAGCTCGCTCAAAGTCTACAGCCACCCTTGGAAGCCAAAGGAGGAGTTGGAAAGTCCAAAGGCTTTCCTCCGTTTTCAAGCCGTGGAGCAAATTGAGTTCAGAGGGTCACTGTTACTCCCAGCTGCCGCGACAGAAATCCCTAATGCACCGTATGCCAGCTTTCTCCAAAGCTCCGGCTGCTTTTCATGAGGCGCTGTCACTCTATTATCTGCCTCTGAGTTGGTCTTTAGCTCTTTAACCTCATGAGAAGGGAGGGAAAAGGAACCTTGAAAAGCGGGGAAAATAAAGAGAAAACAGGATGCTCCAAGAGCAGCTTTTCATCCTCAGTCACTGAGCTGTAATTGTGTGAGCTTCTTTGGAAAGGAGCAGGTTTGAAATGTCCTGGGTGGGGGGAGAAGGGGCTCTCCATGTCCTTTTTGGGGGAGAGGTGGGTTTAGGGGGTCGGAGCTGACCACAGACACCGGCATCACACGGGGCCTGGCTGCCCTTGGTGCTGGTGTGCTGTCACCTGCTTTGCTCCCCTTCTGGTGTGCCCACGGAGGGAGGTGACGAAGGGACAAGGAGGGGACCCTGGTGGCAGGTAAGGCTTGGAGGGGCTGAGCCCCAGCCTGCAGTGGAGGAGGGGAGCTCAGTGTGGGGCTGTGGCATGGGGTGGGTGCTGGCTGGGAGGCATCACCCGTGGGGGCCTGGGTGTCACCCGTGGGTGCCTGGGTGCTGTTATGGATCACCCGTGGGTGCCAGGGTGCTGCCACTGTCATTGTGGTTGTGGGTGCCCAGTGCAAGCTGGCAGGAAGGAAGGGATGGAGCAAGGGGGTGATGGTTCTGGAGCAGAGGGATGAGTTCCTTGCTGCTCCTCCTCGACAGTTTGGGGCCGTAGCAAGATGAGTGGTGGGATTCTCTCACAGGGGGAAACTGAGGCTGAGGTAGGTAAGGCTCCAAACCCCATCCCTACTTTGCAACCAGGAGCTAAATGGGAAGAGGAGGGGGAGCAGTGAGGGGCTGCAGATTCACCAAGCCCCCGGCTCCTTCCAGCAGGAATTTGCTGCTCCCGGCCGGCTGCTCCGTGGCACGAGACAGGGCTTTGCTCTGCACTCTCTCCTGCATGCTAAACACGCCGGCTCCCTGCAGGATCCTGCAGCCTTCTGCACTGCTCTGCTGCAGAGGGGGTGGGGAGGCAGCTCTCGCCTTCCAGCACAGCAGCAGGCGGATGGCGGGAGGTGGAGAACTGCAGGACACAGCCCTCCTTCCCTGGACACCCTCCTGTGGGTCTGTTTTCACCCCAAACCATCTCAGCTCATGCCCAGCGTGTGCCCAGCCCACGCTGCTGCTGCTCGGGGTGCTGCTGGAGCGTAACTCACTCACCCCGCAGGGATGTGCAGCCCCAGGCCCGTGCTGCTGCCTGGCCCGTGCGTTTGGGTGGCTTTATTTCTGCTCCCCAGTGGATGACACTCTCCTGGGGTGGGGTTTGTGGATCCTTGTTTTGTTGTGGGTGAATTCAGTTATACAGCTAAACAGCACAGGTATGAGCTGTTACTCGGTTGGCTGTTTGGGCTCAGAGTTTGGGTTGTGTGTATGGGTTTGGTGCTCTGGTGAGTGGCCACCGGGGGGGAAAGCTGAGAGGGAGTGCCATAACGGTCCAGAAGGGTGACATCACAGAAGAGTAGATTGGCACACCACAACAGCCAATCACTCGATGGAGTTACGAAGTGATTGGACAGAAATTCACCGTCAGGTTGGACTTCCAAAAGCTGTCCTGGCGATGTGGGATAAGGTGATGGTTTGATTCTGACCAGGGTGCTGAGGCCATCCGTGTGTGCACAGCATGTCCCCTGCACCTCTGAGTGCCAGTCACTCCTGAGTCCAGGCTGAGACTCTGCAGGAAGAAGTTTTGAAGAAAACAGAGCAGCTCCTACATTTTTCAGGGAACACATTTTTTATTCCTTCAGTTAAGTGAGGTCTTGTGTTCTTCCTGTTGGGAATTCACTTGGTTTCCATTTGGTCGTACTTGGGAGCACATTCCCCTTTTCTTTCCCTCTGTTCATGTCAATTTATTCAAAATATGAGAGCAGACTCTTGGAGTGGTCTTCACTGCTCCAACTCCTCCTCCAAACCCACTTGGAGATGGTTTTCACCAGCACTGGGAGCTCAGAGCCAGGGATGGCTCAGGCCAGATGTGGTGCCAGGCTGAGCTTTGGGACTGTGGTGGTCTCTGCTCTGCGGGGAAGTTCAAGGGAAATGAGCTGCTAAATGGAAACATGGATGGGGAGGAGAAATCCTGAAGGGTTTTATCTCATGAGAATCCCTCAGGAGAACAAGCTAGGGAGGTGTGGAGAGAGCTGGGAAGGAGAGGAGTGATGATTGGCATTTGGAGGGAGTTCAGGCTCTTGGCTGGTTGGAAAGAGGCAGCTGTGTGAGGAATAGCAGAAGCAGGGTGTTTGGGAGAGGTCTGGAGGCCAGCAAGGACTCCTGAGTGTGGGACATGCTGGTGTCCCTCAGGGCTGGATTTCCACATTCCATGGCTGCAGCCTTTGCTTGGGTTTACTGGCAAGGGAGGCTGCAGGGCAGGAGCACACGAGATGCCTTATGGTTTTCAGAAACACGTCCCTGCTCTTTCCAAAGGGCTCCATATTTTTGAGCAAGGACCAGAAAATATCCAATTGTGCTTTTTCCTCTTCTCGAATAATTCATCCTTTTCAGAGCTAAATAATAGAGAGGGAGAGGACACCAAAAATAAAAACTGAATAGTTTTTTTAAGAATTTTTTTATCTGTTCCTAACAAAGAAACCACTAAGGAAACATGTCTGGGTTTTTTTGAGAAAAGGCATTTTGAATGGGGTGAGGGTAGAGAAGGAAAGAGAGATCACATTAAAAACTTCCACCAGCTCCAGTAATGAGATTAAGGGAGCTGCCAGATAAAACCATCTGCCTAATCTTCTACCCAGAGTCGCTGTGCTCCCAGCTCCCATCCAAGGATGGGACTGGAGCCACCTTTTGCCATGGACTGGCTTGACAAGAGATGTACAGGTTTCTGCCAGGGAAGGACTGCTCACTCCAGACACGGAGCTCCTCGCTGAATATCCGAGGAGAAGGGGGAGTGGAAAGGAAAAAAAAAATAAAAAAGGAGGAAAAAAAAAAAAGAATAAAAGAAAGACACTCATAAAAAAGACAGTTTGACATTTTCTTGACTGTTTTGAAATTTTCCTAGCACAACAAGCTGTTTATCCGCCACTCCAGCTCTTATTGAATTAAAGTGTGGAGGGGGTGTTAGGAAGGAATCAATTCGTGCTCCATATGCTGCTCTGCCGGGGAACGCGGCTCTCCGCACACTATGGAATATGTAGGGAAGGGTGGGGGAAGGAGAGATAAATCCATCAGCTAACAAGATAAGTGCCTTGTTCCTCCATCTGTTACTGCTGTGTCCTTATCTGGGATTGCAGCATGGCAGCAGCGATACATCTTGTGTCAGGTATTATATTCCAAACCCGCGTGAATGAATTTCCGCGCTCGCGCCGCCGGCCCCGCCGCGGGTGCGGGGTTTGCCGCGGAGCCGCCGGGCCTTGCCCGGCTCCTCTTCTGCCCTCGTCATTTGTCACTCCAGAGGGATCACGTAGGGACAGCTCCAGCTTGGCGAGGGGCTGGTAGAGCCGTGAGGAGGGCCTGGGTAACAGCCAGCCTCGGGATGCCGACAGGGCGGACGTGTGCTTTACAGACGGGAAAATCAGCTTGGGAATAAAGCGCGAGTTTAGGGGTGGCAGAGCTCCTCAGGGCTTTGCTTTTCTGCTGGTCTCGTTAGGTGGAGCATCGAATGGGCTTAAACCAAAGTAGGATAGGGATAGATGGGATACTGGGAAGAAATTCTGCCCTGTGAATGTGGGGAGGCCCTGGCACAGGGTGCCCAGAGAAGCTGTGGCTGCCCTGGATCCCTGGCAGTGCCCAAGGCCAGGTTGGACGGTGTCGTTGTAGGACATGAAAAAAGATGAGAGACTCTAAACATTTCAGAAGGCAAAGAGTATAGAAAAAACTTTACTGTCTTCTTACTACTTTTTTATAAAGAGTTTTATAACACTTTTATAAAGTGTTTTATAACACTTTTATAAAGTGTTCTGATACAGACTTAACATAATTAATGAATAACAAAAACACCTCTCTAATCCCATTGGTTAAACTAGAGAAACAGCTAAAATGTTTTGAGAACTAGAAAAGCAAAGCACCACCTAGAAAAAAATTGTTTTGAGAAAAGGTAGCTGTTTACCAAGATTTGTTTTGAGAAGAAGCTTTCTTAAGAATTTCTCCCTTGGGAGAAAGTTAGCAAGCTAGCAAGCTAAAATCTCTCAGGCCCAGAAATATCAGGCCCACAGGACGGGGCTTAGAGTAACCTGGGGTAGTGAAAGGTGTCCCTGGCCATGGCAGGAGAGTGGAATAGGATGAGCTTTGAGTCCCTTCCAACCAAACCTTTCTGGGATTCTCTGTGCTGCACATCCTTGGGGTGTGGAGGCTGCGCTCCAGCCCTCGTGTCCGATGGACAGCAGGGAGAGAGGCAGTGCCGAGGTGCCCTTCACATCATCCTTAAACTGGGCTTTTTTAGAGGCATCAATCTCTGCTACTGGTGGAGGAACCAGATTCCTGCCTTGGAGCAGCTAGCAAAGTTTTTGGGAGCAGAAGTTGGATGGGATGGATCTGCTCGTGCTGTGAGAGCACGGGGAGCTCATTTAGCTGCACATGCCCAAACTCCTGATGGGCTGCTCTGCCCAGCTGCAAACCAGCTCCAAAGGCATCTGGCTGCAGAATGCCAAGTTTTTACACCGTGCTTGTGTTTAAAATTAATTTATCTCTGGACTGGGCTCAAGATTTGCACCGGATTCAGTGGCTCAGTGTGGGATGAACCAGGATTTTCAGAGCTGGGAGCTGCTCCCAGAGTCTGCTCTTATGGCTTATGCTGGTGCACTTGTTATTGAAGGCACAAACAAAAGCTGCTGGAGAATTTTTGGGTGGTCTTCAACCATCCAGTGAGCTTGGGGTGCTCAGAGCTGTCAGCAGCCTCGGGGTGTGAATCCAAGTGTGGCTGGGATGCAGGCAGGCTGGGAACACCCACGGCATCATCCTGGAGTGAGAAACAGCATCACCAGTTGTTCCTTCATGTTTTTGAACACTTGTGTGCTGTCGGGCCAGCTTTTCCTGGAGAGGACACTGTGGAGACACAGAAAGTTTAATCAGGGGATGGGAATGCATCTAAGTCATCTCTAACTGGCCATACTCCACTGACTCTCCCCTGACCTGCAAGCCCTTGGGGTGCCCTCAAGGACCTGCTGCCACCAAGGAGATGAATTAAGTCTGTGCTGCTCACTGAGGGTTTTCTCTCTCTCTCTCAGCATTGGAAATGGGATTTTCCTGGCTGGAAAAAAAAAAGAAAACCACAGAAGTTTTTTTTGCACAACTGGGCTGTGTGAGGCTGGAGCGAGAATGGTGAAGGTCAGAGCCAAATCCCAGCCTTTGGCAGCATGAGGGTTTGGAGCTGGGTGATTTATTTTGGGGCCAGTTTTCAGCCTGGGTTTTTATGTGCTGGCACAAGGCACAGGCTGTGGCACAGTGCCCAAGCCAAGAATTTAGAAACCTGTTTTTAGACGTAAAATCTAATTTGGAATTAAAGCACAGGAATTGCTAATACACTCGTGAGAATAATCTGTGTCTGGATCCTATTTTCTGCTTCTCATGTGTGTTAGACTTCTTTGAGTAACATCCACAGAGAGGGATCACTCAGGGTGATGCACAGGGCTGGGAGAGAGTCAGGAAGAGGAGGCACTTATCACCAAAACCTTTGGAAAGGGACAAAGTGAGATGCTGCCATTAAGCACCTGACTCCTGAGCATCCCTCTTGCCTGGGACTGGGGTCTGGGGAGAATTCAGCCCCTCTGAAGAAAGGGTTCAAATGGGCTTGGTGGGGTGAGGAAATTGTCTTTCTGCTGCCGAGGATATCGGTCCAGGTGGCCCCGGGGCGCAGAGGGATGCGGACAAAGAAGCAGCAATAAAAGCAGTTGTGCCTTTTTTCAGGTGGTCTTTTCCTCTCCTTTTGTGCCTCTGAATAAAAGGCATGAAAGTGAGAACGCTTATCTTTGCTGGTGTGAGCATCGGGGGAAAGAGCACGTTTCACTTGCAGAGCAGTAAAAAGTTTCAGGAAAGAGTCAGGAACAGGACCCTGAGCTCAGCTTGCCCTGGGTTCCCTCAGAGCATGGGAGGTGTGGTTTGATCTCGAAATATCCTTTCTGAGCCCGTCTCGAGCTGAAAAGGCAGAGAGATGCCTGAGGGAGAAGCGGGAGCATCGTCTCTGCCCTGCCTGCGGGAATCGGCGCTGGGACAAAACCCAGCTCCAAAGCCAAGACTGAGCAAACCAGGTGTGTCGAAGCCAGAGAGGATCTTTTTTCTCATTCTCACCTTCTTGTTCTTGAATAAAGATGCTATTTTTATTTTCCCTTCTGTTTAGCCCCGACGGGCTTAACCCATCTCTGCAGAGGCACCGAAATCCCAGCTCTAATTTCAATTAAGAGCGCTCCTTTTGATTGCAGCCCAGGCTGGGATTTGGGATCTATTCCTAATCCCTATATTAGCACTGATTCATCTCCTCCATGAGTATTATCATCAGCAGCCCTTAGGGAAGGGAGGGGAGGGATCTTTTGGGAGGATAAATACCATTTGTTTGTGTTTGTATTAGCTTCCACGCCGCATCCTGATTACATCCCGCATTTTGACACAACAATTATTATTAATTTCCCGGCGTCTGCGTTTGGATTCTCGCCGACACAAAGGGAAGATGACGGATAATGTCAGGCTCGGTAATTGGGTGGGGGAGGGATGGAGAAGGATGGGGGGGGGCAGTTGGGATATTATTAGATTGCAATCCTCAGCGTGGAAAGGTATTTCTCAGCAGATGTCGGCACTGGCTATTTATCCGCACGTTAGCGCCGGCGGAGCGATTGTCTGGGACACGCTCAGCTCCCTCACCCCTGCCCCTCTCTGCCCTCTTCCACACAGAAATCCCATCAGCTCTGTATTGTGGGGATTGGCTTTTCCAGGGAGCCCCGCTGGTTGCTTTCTGCTCCGGCGCTGCCGTCTTTGCAATTAACTCGGCTGAGGTGAGCCCCGGCTGGGAAGCGGCGAGCGCAGGGCTACGGGAGGGCTCTGCTCTGGGGGACAGGGGTTTGGGAAAGCCCCCATGGGTCTGGATCCCTCTGGTGGGGGATGTGAGGAGCTGGTGCCCACTGTGGGAACTCCTCTGAGCCGCCCAATGCGGCTGCGGGCAGAGCCCAGGTGGAAACCCGCCGGTCCTGCCTCCTTTTCCAAAGATGTTGTCCATGAACATCCAACATCCTTGACATCCAACCCTGACCCGAAGCGTTGGATGCTTGGCTGGGGTAAAGGTGGCAGATTATGAGCAGAAAGGTGATGGAGAGACACAGCCAGTGAAGATATCGGAGCAGGACACGTGCCCTAGTGTCCCTCTGTCCTTGCTGCTGGGGATTTTTGATAACTGCCTGCTTTTTTCCTTCATCCTGCCTTCATAGGAGAATTGCAGCAGGGCCGGCGTGCTGAGCACAGCCCAGGTGATGCAAAATCCAGATGAATACTCAGAAAAACGCTTGTTCAACAGCAGGCATGCACAGACAACCTTCTTTTCCCAGATCTTGCATTCATCAGCTGATCACTGACTTAAATTGGGTCATTCCTTACTGGCACAGGTTGCCCAGAGAAGCTGTGGCTGCCCCATCCCAGGTTGGATTTGGGGTTGCAGCAACCTGGGATAGTGGAAGGTGTCCCTGCCTATGGCTTTAAGGTCCTTTCCAATCCAAACCATTCTGGGCTTTGGAAACCTGGTGATGTTCAAAACAATGTGCTGAGAGGGAAGGTCTCCTGCCCTTCCCGTGCCTGGCTGTTGTCTCATCCCTCCCACAGTGATTGTGCTCATGAAAGGCTGTGTGGTTCATCCCCTGCTCTTGCCATGCGGAAGGAGGTTTGAGTTCAAGCTGGGGAAATAATAAATAAACCAAGGATCTAACTGTGATTCAGTGAGCATTGATTTCTGAGGCTGCTCCTGAAACATGGAGAGATGCTTGAGATGGAGGGGAAGCTACAGGAGAGGAGGAACAGATGGGTCTTTGAACCTTTGGGAAACCTCTTTCCTCTTCTTTATCAATCTCTGCAGGGGAGGTGATGTGCTGGAATATCTTTTCCTCCCCAGCACAGGCAGTGAAGATGGTGGTGGAATTGCGTGGGGTTGATGGGGAGGAGACCTGCAGTGCTGGGGGGTTTTAGCAATGAGATCCCCAGGCTCTGTTCTGGGCTCTGGCAGGGATTTGGGAGATGAGCAGAAGTGCTGCTGGTGCCTGACCTCGCTGGGGCTGGAAAGTGCCTTCACAGCTGTGCTTGGGGCAGCAGCACAAGGTCAAACTGTCTGCCTGAGAGAGGACAGGCACTGACCTTGTAACTTGTGAAATCGTTTGAAGAGGGTGATGGGTTTTGTTCTTTAACCTTTGAGCTTTGGCTGTGCCTGGCATCCACAGTCAGTGCTGGGTGCCATCCCCCTGTGCAATCCCCTTGGCTGGATGCTGCTGTGAGCATCCTGCAGTGCTGGGGCAGGAGGAATGCTCTTTTTCTTGGACTTGTGGTTGTTTTGCCCACCATGCCCTGCTCTGACATAGCCAAATCCCCCAGCTCGTGCTCCTTCCCTCTGCATCGGGTCCTGCCCATCACAAACCCTCTCCCTTTAAAGGGTTCCAGAGCTGGGCCCTGGCTCTCCTTCATCTCTCCTGGGCAGGTTTTCCCTGTAGGGCAGGAGTCAGGACCATGGCTACATCCAAATCATCTTGTGCATAAGCTGGGCCTTCCCAGTTATCCTGCAGAGTGTTTAACCCTGGAGACTGCGCTCCCAGGGCTGGCAGCTTTCACACCAAGGGACATCTGGTCCATCCCAGTGGTGTTCAGCCAGCTGGATGCCAAGAGCTGCCTTGCTTGGGGGTTGCACTTGACCACTGGAAGGGCTACACACATACCAGCCCTGGAAGTCTTCCAGGCAAGGCTGGATGAGGCTTGGAGCAACCTGGTCTTGTGGAAGATGTCCCTGCCCATGGCAGGGGGGGGAAAAAGATGATTTTTAAGGTGCCTTCTGAGACTGACACATAGAGCTCCTGGTCCTGGTGGGGCACAGCTAGGATGGCAGGAGGAGGCCCATATCCTGGCTCTGAGTGCTGCCCATGGATAGGAGCAGAAGGTGCTTCTGAAAGCTTTTCTCTGAAGCAGGGCTGCTTTCCCTGCTGCCCAGTGGCTTCTCTGGCCAACACACAAAGCTGGGCTGGCTGGAGCAGCAGCTTTGTGTCCACCAGCCATGCAGGAGGGGCTTTGGGATGAGCCAAGCAGCTGGGCTGGGCTTGCAAGGCAGCATGAACCTGCACTGGGGATGGGATCCTGGTCTGGAAAGAAAATTAGGGGATTTTGTTTGGGTTTTTCTCCTTCTGACAGCTTGTTGAGGGGGCTGTATTGGGGCTGGAAGCACCTCCTGAGTGTATTTACCTGTGGGTTGGAATGGGCTAGGCTTGGTGAAAGGAATGGATTTGATGCTTTGCTCTGAAATTAGGCGAAATCACAATCTCTGGATCCAGCAGCTGCAATTAAAGAACAATTAAATTCATTGTGATATTTAGTCTTTTTGGGAAGCAAGATCAGCAGAAAGGGCAAGAAAGGCTGAGTTAGGCAGGGGGGATGTGGCGTGGTCCCTGTGTGTGCTGGGACCCGGGGGATGAGGAGCAGTCTGGTCCCAGCCATGCAATCCTGGCCAAGCCCCTTCTCCGTGTTTTCCCCTCTCAAACTTTGATCTTTTCTCTTCAGCCTTTAAGCACTTCCAGCCGTGGATTTGTGTGTTCAATATCCAGCCCAGTTCCTGTGGTGTTGCTAGGGGTTAGCATAATGGCAATAGTAAGGCAGGGAATTATCAGAGACCTTATCAGCACAGTCAAACCTGAACTTTTTTCCGTTTTTCCCTTTCACCCCAAAAGCAGGATGGGTTTTCTGTGCACTGTGACCTGTAGGTGCTGGAGCCAGGCCGAGGGGTCATCTCATCTAATAGCAAATCCTTTGTCCTTAGAATAATAAATCCAACATTTCATTCCCCCTCTTGCATCTTTTTGTGTCCATTTGCACATTGAAATCTCTTCAGCTGACTCCTGCCAGTCTTTACAAAAAGCTTTTGCTGCTTCAGATGTTTCAAAGATTGCAGGGTTGCCCATCAACCCGAGAGCTTTCCTCGTAAGCAGCTCCAGCTCTGCAGAAGGCAGTGGGAGGGAGGTAAATGTATTTGGAAAAGATGGGGAAGGGAGGCAAAAAGAGAAGGGGTTTTGTACCCTCTTCTCCAGGGGAAAGCATTTTTTATCTCTAAATCTGTGTAATTGATGCTCAGATACTCTGGTGATGAGTGCCTTAGAAATGCATCTGCAGTAATAATCTAATATCCGTTTGTTAGGGCTCCAAGGAAATCTAATAATACTGATACTTTGCCTAATAGAGCTCTTTTCATCCCAGGATAAAACGCAAGGAGTTCAAGATGGAAAAGACCAATTTTAGGTCGTGCAGTTCATCTCCCTTCCCATGCAAAGTCTCGAGGTGTCTTGCAGACATTAAATAATTAAGGAGTAGTTCTGGTCAGGGAGGCAGCTGAGTGAGGAAAGCGGCAGCTGAGTGAGGAAAGCAGCAGCGGGGGAGCTCCTGGGTGTGCTGCCAGGCTGGGCACTGGGAGCTGCTGGGATGGCACTGCCCGTCCCACTCCCACAGTGAGGTGTGAGCCAGGGGCACTGGGCTTTACTGGGGCTTTGTTTGTGTGCTGGCCTGGACTCTGGGCATTGCTGAGGGTGGAGGTGATGCCCAGCTCCTCGGCTCCTGGCCAGCCCAGCTGCTCTGGGACACCATCCCTGCTGGATGGGGATTTAGCAGTGGCACCAGGATTCAGGGCAGGTGGTGCCAGCCAGGGCAGGGCAGCAGCTTGGTGGCTGCAGGCACAACTTCATCTCCTTCCTGACCATCCACCTGAGAAGTGCAAGACAGTGATGGAGCTCACCTGAGCTGGAAGCTCAAGGTGTCCCTTGTGCAGGAGCAGCTCCAAAGAGGAGGCTGTGACATGATTTTCCAGTTCACCGGCAGCTCCTGGCAGGAATTGTAGCTGATGAATCTCCCTCAGTTTCTGGCGGTTGAAATCACTTGGTATCAGTTTGTTATCGTTCAGAAGAAAGCGTGTTAAGGGCTGGGTTTAGGTTTGCAAGGGATGCTCTTCAGCCTCACCCCACGTCAGAGCAGGCCCGTCCCAGAATTCGGTCTCTCCATTGCTGAAGCCAAATCAGGTGTGATCCCAGCAATTCCCTGCCTGGGAAGCAGAGCCATGAAGGGTTTTACTCCCTCCCTCTTTGCTCCAACTGCCCGTGGGGCAGGCAGGATCCAGCCCGTGGGGCTCCACTTTCCCCTGGGGCTGTGGAGGGAAGAGCAGCCGGGACAGCAGGAGCTCCTGCCGGACTCCGGCTGCTGCCAGTTTCAGCCTGTTGTGGCTCTGCATTCCCCGGGACGAGAGTGGCAGGAGGGTGGGATTTGGGGATTTGCAGAATTAATGGTATCTGCAGTGAGGAATCTGCCCCCCGTGGCTCGGTGCGGAGCGGGAGCCGGCAGCGCGGGGAAATCACCTGTGACCGCTTCCTCGGATGTGCCCTCCTGTAAATAACCTGGAGATGGAAATGTCAAGCCTGCAGCTCCTGATGCCAGGCTACAGGAGGAGGGGACGAGCAGAGGGAAATGTGTGTGTGTTGGTGTGGGAGGGCGAGATATGGAGAGAGTGATGGGGGGAGATGCACGGCGGAGATAAAACCCCGGCAGGGAGGGCTGGAGCCGATCTCTGCAGGGAACAGGCGGGGAGAGATCCCAGGAAGGTGCCTGTGGTCCTGCCTGGGGCTCTGTGAGGATGGGAGGCTGTGCTGGGCTGTGCAGTGACTCTGCCTCAGGATGCTTTCCCCGGGACTGTGGTCCCAGAATGTCTGGCTGGCTCCCACTCCCCCCAGGATGAGCCTCAGGGAAGGGATTTTCCTGGTTAAACACGGAGAGGTGTCCTTTCGTCCACACAGAAACACACAGCACGGAGGGATGGCTGCTCCCCTTCCCTGGCCACCTCCTCTGGAAAGAGTCTTGGCCCTTTGCTTCTCTGCTGAGTAATTAGAGGGCCAATTAGTGTTCAAGGTCAATTGGATTTGCACACTCGCTCCAGCAGCAATTGGAGGGAGCCCATCTCCTCATTTTGGGAGGTGGGAGGCTGCTCCCTCTCCATCATCGCCCTGGCAGCCTGGCAATGTGCCGTGCACATCTGGACTGCTGTGTGCACATCTGTGCAGCCCTTACACGGCTGATGGGAAGCAGAAGGTACTGGCATGGGGAGAGTGGAGAGGGGAGCACCTCTGCCACAGTGAAGTGAACCCAGAAACACTCAAATAGGAGGAAAAAATAGATTTGGGAAGCTGGCAGAGGTGATAGGGAAATGAAAGGGTTGGAGTTGTTTAATTTGTGTTTCAGCCACAGAGCTGTTGCTGGTTTTGCTGCAGTGGACAGCGGGAGGTCGAGGAGAGGGCAGGTGTCAAACAGCCCATGAACAGAGACCTCAGCAAGGGTCAGCATCCTCAGCCTCGGTTTCCACTGCTGAGTCTTGCTCCAGCAAGATCCAGACAGGAGGATTTGGCCTTTCCTGGGAGTTGTGGACAGTCAGGACATGCAATATCCTCTCCAGGAGTTGGTGTGCGTAGGGATAACACTGGCAGCTCCAGTGCAGCATGACTGGATGTTGCACCATCCCAGCTGACCTGAACATTTGGCTTTTTTGGGTGTGGGACAGGCAGCAGAGCTGGCTTTTCATGGCAACCTCAAGTGCAAAGGCACAGCAAAGGCACAGGGAAAAACACCTTCATGTGGTTCTCCCCAGCCATGAGCGTCCTGCCCGGTGGGCTGTGCTGTGGGAGCAGTGCCCGTGCATGGAAAAGATTTTGTAGCCGAGATTTTGTCACCCCTCTGCTCAGCCAGTGTGCCCACAGCCCCCACCCTGGCCTTGCCAGCGGATTTCTGGGCACCAAACAAGGAGCAGACGGAGTGGGAACGTGCACAGCAGCTGATGCCTGCACCCAGTTGTTGACACGAGTACCCTGCCCCATCCCCGTACTCCTCCATCCTGAAATTCCCTGTGGATGCAGAATTATCCCTATGGCGTGCAGCCAGGACTGCACACGTGCCCCGAGAGGCACAGGCACGTCCAGCACCTCCTCCACCAGCGCCTGCCTTCCCCACAGGCAAAGCTGGCTGTGTGAAATCTGTGCTGGGGGCATTCGCTTGATACCAGCTCCAGTCCAAAGCCGATGAGGAATGCACAGACTGGCAGTGCAGGACTGCATACTAATGGTGTGAGAGCTCGCAGGGAGCAGGGAAGAGAAAGGGAAGGAGCCAGACTGCAGCTCCTGGCTACCCGCGATTGATTTATTACCAGGTTTGCTGATGAATGTGTGAGAAACGCTATTGGTGATAAAGCAGAAAGCCCGTAATTAAAGTAACAGCTTTCAGTTTTTAAGCACTGCTTGGGTGTTTTCTTCTCTCTGGCAAATTTTGTGGCTCGGTGCCACTCGGCAGCATCCTCCCCCCAGCGTGCCGAGCCTAAGCTGCCGTTGGCTCCAGCCTGGAGGGGCTGTGCCAGCCTGGCAGGTGGTGAGGGGCAGGCTATGGTGTGATTCGGTCAGTGGCTGATCTGGGGAGGGAATATGGCATTTTTGGAGCCCTGGTGGCATATGGATCTGTGCAAGGAAAATTCCTCTCCTCTTACACTTGACAGAGGGGCTAGGCAGGATCTGGGGGGATAAAAGGCACTGATGCTCTTCCCTAGTGTGGGGACCAGGATTTTCCTTAAATCCTTGCTGCAACTTGCAGAAAGTGCTCAGCATCTTCCTTAGAAGTGCATGCCTGGTTTTTGTGCATTCCCACGGTTTGCTCCTGCCCAGACCAGAAGCTTGCTCCTTCCTCCTGCCGGTGGATGTGCAGGTGCAGCCCAGCCCAGCAGTGTGAGCACTCCACATCCACTCCAGCACTCTCTTTGACTGGCTCAGAGCTCCTTCCCCAGCACTGACCCACTCCATCCCCTCTCCAGGGCTCCTGGGGGTGGGAGAAGAGGACCTGCTGCTTGGTGGGCTGTGGGTCCAGTGATCCACAGGGAAATATCTGGTGCCCTCGGGTAGCAAACGGAGCAGAGAGGCCCCGGGCCCCTTGCAGCAAGAGGCTGTGATGGATGGGCCGGTGGATAGGAGGATACGTGCAGTGAAGGATGGGGGAGAGGAGGTGAGAGCTCTGCCGGTGACAGATGGACAGACAAGGGGGGGTGTGGATATATGTGTGGATATATAGGCAGGTAGGTAGGGAAAGGGGCTCTCTGATGAGAGATAGATTGAGAGAGATGGATGGATGGGATATTTATAGTGATGGCTAGGTAGATAGAGCTGGATGTGTGTTGATGAATAGGTGGATGATGGATAGAGGGCAGGGATTGTGGGAGCTGGCGAGCTAAAGGGTATATATGGTGCTAGATAGATTAGATGGAAGGATATATGTGATGATAGAGAGATAGTGTAAGCAGCAGACTGCGTCCCCAGCAAACTGCTGCTTTTAGCTACTCAGAGCTCCGGTGTAATCTCATTTTGCCCTGGTAAACTCCTTATCAAGGCAGCTTTAAAAAACAAACAAACAAAAAAATGAAATCTCCTTAAAAGAAAGAAAGAAAAAGGAAAAAAAAAATGAAAAAGAACAGATCACCACCAGCAGCACTTCCCGACTCCTCCACCAACAGCCGCTGACCCGGACTGCCTGTTTCCATGATGACAAATTAACTGATGCTCCGCAGCAGCTCCAAGTTTTTCCCAGCACCTGCGGCGGGGTCTGCCCGGGACTCGGCAGGGAGAGTCTGTCCCTCTGCCCCCACCTCCCTCCCCGATTTGGGGAAGCCTCTCTGTCCTCGGGCAACCTCCGCACGTCCCCACAGCGCTGCGGGCACGCAAGGCACCGGTGTGCGGGCTGTCCCCGGTGTGCGGGCTGTCCCCGGTGTGCGGGCTGTCCCCGGCGTGCGGGCTGTCCCCGGTGTGCGGGATGTCCCCGGTGTGCAGGATGTCCCCGGTGTGCGGGCTGTCCCCGGCGTGCGGGCTGTGCCCGGTGTGCGGGCTGTCCCCGGCGTGCGGGCTGTCCCCGGTGTGCGGGCTGTCCCCGGTGTGCGGGATGTCCCCGGTGTGCGGGATGTCGCCGGTGTGCGGGCTGTCCCCGGTGTGCGGGATGTCGCCGGTGTGCGGGCTGTTCCCCGTGTGCGGGCTGTTCCCCGTGTGCGGGCTGTCCCCCGTGTTTGGGATGTCCCCGGTGTGCGGGATGTCCCCCGTGTGCGGGATGTCCCCGGTGTGCGGGATGTCCCCGGCGCCGGCTCGGTGGGAACGGGGCGTCTCTCTGGGCTCAGGTTTGGCAAACCCCGGTGCGATTCCCGGCGTTCGCCGAGAGAAGGGCTGTCAGATGAGCCTTGGCTCCTTTCCCTCCCCTTGCTCCCTCCTGCAAACAGCTGAGGAGCCCCGGGGACAGATTGTGCACAGAGGAGAGCGAACGTGCAGCCGGCGGGATGCAGGGCTGTGCTTTCCCCTCATCCCCGGGCGGGCAGACAGACTCGGCAGACGTGGGGAAGTCTGGCGTTCCTCTGTGCCCACAGCAATTAAGATGTGCTAATGGGTTCAGATGAGCACCTAAAAAATGCGGATGTTTCACTCGAGCCTTCTGGAAGCTTTTGCTCATCTGCAAACATTCCTGCTGGTGGGAAACAAAGCGTTCCACGGCACGGACGCCTTCTGCGGTGGCATCTGGAGTGACCTCTCGGTCCTGACAGGGAGG